>SNQN01002146.1:0-43578 GCA_008642245.1 Bassia scoparia | reverse complement strand
TATGGACTGTGGTAATATATGTCAGGATCAATGAATACACATGAAATGAGAACGTGAAAAATCAAAACAAGTACATCACATTTTAAGGATACGTGAGAATTTAGCTAACACTATAATGGAAAGTACACGCGTAACCCTTTTAAACCTCAACGTATCCCAATAAATTACAAGTATATTAAATAGATTAAAATCGTGACTGTTTCCTATTGATATATATATATATATATATATATTATTATATATATATTAATACATATATATATATATATAAAAGAAGAGAAAGAGAGAAAAGATGTGCAGAATGAATAAGAAAATAGGGAGAAAATGTGAAGAAAAACTAATTAAAATCTTGCAACGTGTCCACCATGTCCACCATAAATATAAAGTACATGATTGAAATATTAAGCTTTTTAAATAATAAAGAAGTGGGGCATAGTATTAATATTCATTCCCTAAATTAAGTGAAGACAAAACAAAAGAAAAATAAAAAGAAAAAAACAAATAAAGAAAACAAAAAAAAAAAAATAATAAAGTAAAATGAAAAAATAAAAATATAAAAAATTGATTAACAATAAAAGAAAAAAATAAATAAAATAAAGAGACAAATAAATGGATATAATAAGAGACAAATATTAGTATACGGATGTTACAATAAATTTACTGGCATTCAGATTATAGTGACTCTTTTATTAATAAATAACCCTTTTTATTAATTATATGACCCTTATTCATTTATATCACGTATATTGTAAGTTTTGAAAACGATGTCACATATTGATTATAAAGGGTCAACTATATGCTGATGCACAATAATTTATTGATGCAACATGATGCATACAATACCTTCTGTTAAATTAAATCACAATTTCATTGTCTGAATTTTTACCAAATTATACTCCCTCCGTCTCTAATCTTGCAACTCGTTGCTATATTGTGAAGATAAAATATTCAAGTGTTGTGAAGAATTGTGAGACGGGATGGTAGTGGTTTTATTTTCTTGTATGCAAAAAATACATTTTTCTTTTTTTGTACATGTAAAACCCTATTCTTAAGGAATAATAAAACCAGTAAACCTCCTAAAAACAACCCAACCCTCATGTCATAAGAAACACCATTGTTTACACAACAATCTATAGATTGTTAAACATGTAATTTTATGGGAGAGTTAAAAAAAAAACCGACCATCGTACTCCACCTTCCTGCTATCCAACCCACCTTTAACCCCGAAATAAAGCAGCTAATCCAGAAGGTTTTTGCCATTCTATAGTCAAAGCCTTTGTCACTTGACGAGTCACTTTTATTTTTATTATTTCCAACATTTACGATGAAGCTTCTCGTATGAGATAAAGCATCATTTGATCATCAATACTTATGCAAACACCAATTTTCTTTGACTCCCTTTCTCATTGGGTGTATTCCTGAGTCGAAGTTGATCTTTTTTGTTAACCGTCGAATCTACATTGTAATTAATTTCGCAAAGTAATTTTAAGTCATGTGCATCAGATATCAAAATATATGTGAAAAAAAATGTAGATATCATAACATTTAAAATAACAGACGTTAATAACACAAAGAAATATATATCGAACATGAAAGTTGGCATACAACAGAACATTTATAACGACACAGAAATAAATCAGCATCATAAAATAGAGATGCGAAAAACAACAATCAACACCAAGTGGACTAGCAGTACTACTGAAAAATAACGACCACACTACATAAATTCGATGTTATAATTAAGTGATAATAATAATGAAATATTGAGTGTAGTAGTTTTACCTCCCTGAGATTGTGTGTGTAGCTTTAGAACGATGTGGTGGAATCTTCCAATTTCTTTCCTTTGCCAGAAACTTAGGTGTCAATTTGGTATCAAACTGATTATTTAACTGAATTAAACTGCATATATAACGCAATAACTGAACTGAATGAACTGTAACTGAACATAACTGAACTGGGTCAAACTAAAACTGAATTTAACTGATAATACAAAACTGAAAACTGAACTGTAACTGAACTGAACAAACTGAAACTGAAATTAAACTGTTGAAAACTGAAATTAACTGTTAAAATAAACTGAAACGTGAAATTAACTGAACTGAATAACTGAACTGAAATTAACTGAACTGAACTTAACTGAAACTAAATTAACTGAACTAAAATTAACTGAACGGAACTTTAACTGAAACTGAACTTAACTGAACTGAGATTAACTGAAACTGAACTAACTGATCGTAATCAACTAAACTGAACTAAACTTGAAACTAAAATTAACTGAACCTTAATAAAGTAATAAAACTAAAATGTGAAATGACTAAACTAACTGCGATTAACTGAACTAAAACAAAATGAAACTAAATTAATGAAAAATTTAAAAACTAAAATAAACCAAATAAATAATATAGGAGAATTTTAACCACTTTATTTAATTAATAATTTTAACACTTGATTAATTATTAAGATATAAGTAATTTGTTGAGATTTTGAGATAGACATTATTTTATTTTCTTGAAGGAGTTATGAGATAGATGTAATGTAATGAAAAATAATAAATTGAATTATATAGATAATGTTAAGGTTAATGGATAATAACTAATGACACATAAAAGATGATAATATATATGAGTTACCGTATATTACGTAATACAATTTCCATTGTATTCGAATTGAATTGAGTTGAACTGAATTATGGTTTATAGAATTGTACTGAACTAATATCATCCAAAACTGAATTGAAACTAAATCTCAAAACTAAGCTGAATTGAATTGAACCGAAATCGATATCAAAACTTTGAAACACTACCAACCAAACCGAACCACCCAATTCCAACTCAACGAATTCAACCGAACCAACAAAAACAAACCAAATTTGAATGACTCAATGAAATCAACCAAATTCGGAATTGAATTGAGCTGGAACTGAATTATGGTTTATAGAATTGTACTAACAATATTCATCCAAAACTGAATTGAATCTCAAACTTACTGCAATTGAACTGAACCGAAACCGATCACAACCGAAACCAAACTGGAACTAAATATTAGTTCAAGCGATTAATCTGAACCGAAACGAACCCAACTGAACTGATTGAATTGGAATAACGTCTTAAACTGAATTGAACTGAACCCAGAGATACCAACCAAAACTGACTGAACTGAACTGAACTTCGTTTAACTGACTTGACTAACCGATACCAACCAAAACTGAACTGAACTGAAACTGAACTTCGTTAACTGAATTGGAACTGAACTTGTTACTAAACTGAACTGTTTCAATCCGCCAAAACTGAACTGAACTGAACTGAACTTGGCATTGAAACGGATTGAACTGAACTGTATATCAAACTGAACTGAACTGAACTGAACTGATTTGTCGTTAAACTGACTGAACTGAACTTATTAACTGAACTGTTCGGTTTCAAAACCATAACGGAACTGTTGATCCGATTGACAGCCGCCAGAACCAGTCATTTTTTGGTTGTTATTTGTTGTTACTTGTGAGAATCCTTATTAGTACAACTTCACCACAATAAGCATACAAGGCCATTCATATATAACCCAACACCGCGGAGTCACCATTGGTCTTTTTTTTTTTAATTTTATAATATTCGTATTCTTTAAATTTATGAATTAATATTTATATTATTATTTATGTAATAAAAAGCACAAAGTTGTGGAATATACACACCCCCAAATCAAGGAGCTACAATAAATAAATAAGTCTAATAAAAGAATCCGAGCCTACTAATTTATCTAATGTCCATTGCCTAAACATCTTCGATCAGAACCCTAAGTATTAAGTAAGCCAACATCTCAATTGTAGCCAAATGAATTTTATGTATTTTTTTTTTGACAACACGTATACTATTTATACAAGATAGATAGATTGTGAAGGAAAGAGTAAGCCTCATTAACAGCTCCCTACGAATCTGTGAATGTTACGGCTTTTACTAGTAGTAGCATTGTACTAGAAGTAGTTACACGAGGGATGTATGTTTGGGTTGCAACCGGTGGGTTAATTGAACTATTTTCAACCTGAACCAAAATAAGATTGAATTGAAAGTGATTCATACCCAAAATAGTAACATTTGAACTGAACTTCAAAAAACCGAAATTAACCTTAATTGAATTAACTTAATAATCAAACTGCTTAAACAATAGAAAACCTAAGAAACGAACTTGTATTAAATCAGTTACTAATTCTTCGTAACATAGCGAAAATGCCCGACAATACTTAAGTTAATCTGAAGTAAACTCGACACAAACTATTCAATTCATTCGTTGTTAACCTAATCAATTCGAACCGCTTGGAACCGACTGATTTCAGCCCACTCGTTAAATTTTTACACGCCAATTTAAGTTAGTAGGAAATGCATCACCCCCATTCAAAGGAGCTTTTCAAGAGGTCCAAATTAAAAAAAGGGTCACCAGCCACTAATCGTAGGAGTTTTTCGTAGAATTTATAATCGTTTAAGCATTATAAAAATAACTGGTATATGACTTTATGGGGAGTTTTAAGGTAGTAGTAGTACTAGATTTGAATGCTTTTCATTGATTAATCGTATCTTTTGTTATCCTAATTGGTGTCAGTATGTTCATTATGCGTATTAGTGTTATCCATCAATCAATATTTCAATAAAAAAATGACTTACACATAGCCTAAAGAAAGCAAACATTATATACATATACGTTGTAAATTTTTTCATCAAATTTAAGGATGTTTCAAGTATGAGAAATTGTATTAAGTTCTACTTGTTTAATTTATACTTCATGCGTTGCTATATGCCTATATAACAGCAAATTAATGTTCATTTATTATCATCTCTAATTTGACATTGACTATATTCTTGAACGGAAATTTCTTACTCGAAGTGATATAAACTTATTAGATATAATTGGTTTGAATGTTATTGTGATTGTTGTATTTCGATTTTAAATGTTTTTAAAATGACTGTTTGACGGAAGGCGATCGAAAATCTGAAACCACAAAAAACAAACAAATAAGATAATACAAATTAACACACAAAGATTTAACAAGTGTTCAGCTATCAATGCGATTAGTTACGTCCTCCTGTATCGGTACGAATATGTTACTATTGAATTTCAAATGGAATACAATTTGAGAGACGGTAATTCTCTCAAGAATTCACTCTCTATACTCTCATGTGTTTTTCTCACAAAAACGACTTGAATAACAATACATGACTAGAATAAAACAAAAACCCTTAAAACCATAACGATATATATATATATATATATATATATATTATATTATATATATTATATATATATATATATAGTTATATAGTATATATATATATATATATATAGATTTAGATCAAATAGAAGAACTCTTAAATGAGAAGCGTGAGAAAGCAATCTTGATGTTGGATTTGAATAAAGGTCAGGAATTTATTTCACCAAAAAAGTAAAGGTGCATAATTTTATACGATGGAATGTGCATATTTTTATACATAAATGTTGCATAATTCATAAAAAAATGCACATTCATAGAAAATTCGTGCACTATTCAACTATAAAACTTAGCACATTCCTAAGCCGTTTTTTATCTTTAAAAAATCAAGGATCAAGATGCTTCTCACCCTTCTCATTTAAGTCTATGCAATTATAGGAAAAAGATCATGTGAAAAACACCAATTGATTGTGAAAAACTAAAAACCTTAAATTCAACCATTCATCTTTATAATAAATCACATTCCTAATGAACTTAATTGCCATCATAACCATACACGTTCAACATGCCACCGTCAACGCAAACCATGCCACAATAAGCCGCCATGTCAGCACCCTCTGCCACGTCAACATCTGTCAGCACGGACACATCGGTGGCGTCTAACGTGCAAATAGTGGACTGGTCACATGCCACTGTCAGCACTGACGTGACGTGATGTTGACGTCATCATGGCCACGATCAGCACTGACGTGACCGTGGCATTGATTGTTGGGCATGATTTAACGTCAGCATGCCACGTACGTGACATGATAACGTTAGCATGCCACGTCAATGTGGTGCTAAGTTGCAGCTGACATCAGCATGCCACGTCAGCACTGATGTGACGTCGCATGTTGCTCAGTCCCACTCATACCAGCACTGACGTGACATACTGACGCACGCGGTAGACATGACATGCTTATGTGAAATGTCCTAAAATCGTAAAAAAGTCCTATATTGTATGCACCAATTGTCCAAATTCGGAAAAATGTCCTAAATCACCAAAATGTCCTACAATCGATTAAAAAATGTCCTAAATTATAATGCAACAAATGTCCTAAATCCGAGAAAAATGTCCTAAATCCAAAAAAATGTCCTAAATTATATATAGAAAATGCATTAGTTTTTAAGTTTTCACTCAAATAAGTTTTTAGGGATCCTACAAATGCTTAAATAAACAAAACACCCTAAAAACAACACATGTCTAGCAACACACACACCCACACACACACACAACACACACACACACACACACACACACACCACACAAACACACACACACACACACACACACACAACACACAAACACACACACACAACCACACACAACACAACACACACACACACACACACACCCACACACACAAGCACACACACACACACACACACACACCACACACACACACCACACATTATATAATATTATAAATCTAGGTCAGTTGAAAACCACGATGTATTATCGAAAACGGTGAACCAAAAATAAGTGTGGTTACATTTTACATTTTAAGGAGTACATACAAGCTAGTGTAAAGGGTACACAAGACTTTCAGTTTATTATGAACAGTACACGTTGTACCCCATTTAAAACCTTCAATGATACCCCAGATTGGCAAATACAAGGTATATACATAGATTAATCGTGACGTCCATCTCCAATCTCTCGGTCAGATTAAAAGTTTTAGTTTTCACCTAAGGTTTTCACATGATCCTATTCCTATATATATATATATATATATATATATATATATATATAATATATATAACTATATATATATTATATTATATAATATAATATGATATATTACTAATATATATATATATATATATATATATATAATATATATTCTAATATATGAGTATATATATAGATGCCAATATGATGAGTAAGCAGGCCAAGTTACAAGAAATTATGAGCCAAAGTCTACGCAATACTGGCCGATATAATGACAAAGTCGGAAATTGGAAAATTAACCTGTTGCTTGGACAAGGGACCGAATCCCACGAACATGGAGACAACCAAACATTCACTTTCGTAATCACAGGAGAAAACTTGCATGTACCATTGCAGTTTAAAGCCAAACCGCAAGCCTCCCGCGGTTCAACGAAATCCATCCCAATAACTCACATCAATGAACAATAGCAAGCTTCAGTCAATTACTTCATATACTAATCGTAATGATTTAGATTAATACAAGTACACACAAAATCGTCCACAATCTCACCCTTGACTTGTAGTTTATCAATACACGCCAAAGGACCAAACACCAAAACAAACCAACAACGAACTAAACCAACCAAAACAAACGAGCCACCAAATCCGGGCGCGAGGATTGCCTCCACCTTGAGGCACAAACCCATAAGGTCCAAATACGAACAAAAGCAAATAGGAAACGAACCAATGTGTTTATCCTATCAAAACACAACGAATCAATTTGCAGAAAATCAATTCATACTATCTCCAAAGACTGAACCTAGGTCACATGAACGCCCAAACCACTAGCCAAGACTCCGCAAACCTTATACAACCAAGAGTGTATAACCAACCGTGTCACAAGTCTTCTAGTAACAAAATCACTTGCCAAACTCAGAACCAATAAAACCAAACACCAAGCCAACAAACTCTCATTCCATAAATAGACTAACAATTGTCGTTCCAAACCAAATAATGAACAAATCGGCCCCACATACCGTCGAATGCTCCTTCTAAGTTGAGACGAGAACAACATAGCAATCACAAACATTACAATAGCAAGTCTTAGTTGCAAACCAAAGCAATATTGCGCACTTAGCAAAGCAAACACAAAGACACGAACTTTCTCCAAAACATTCGAACATCTTCTGAGCTGCAATAACATGTCAACAAACACAACAAAATCATAGATATGTAAAAATCCTCCACCTTGCTACGATAAACGCAACAAGTATAAAGACCCCGTTGCTCCATGCTCTACCTCACAAGTTGTCAAATCGATTGTACCACTTCAGAACTCTCTTGCAACTAGTTGCCTTGTGGCCTTGTGCACTTTCTCAAGTTCACCTGTCTTATTCTTGCGAGAGAACTCCAACTCCCACGTTATAGCATCCAACGAACGATCTGGACTATCTTTCAAAACAGTTTTCCCTCAAGAGCTATAAACCAAAAGTCTCAATATCAGTCAACAACATGCAATGCATATGCGACCGACTCCTCAGTATACAACAGCTCAAAACACACATTGTCCCCACTGAACTCTTTGAGAAAGTGAAACCCTCCTTGTCGAAGAGTACCAAGAGATATCAAATCTTTTCAACTAAGAACATGCCAAATTCACCAAAACACGCCACTCTCCCTTCCGCGATCCAAGTTTTGAGTGAACCTTTACTAGGGTGAGACTTTCTCTCCCAAGGTTAGTAGTTTGTTTCCTATTGGGTTGTTTCTGTGAATCCTTGTGCCGAATCAATTGGTCGTTGGCTGATCCTCTCGTAACGACCTCTTTCTCCTTCATGTCTCATCTTCTTTCTCAATCGCGGGCCCTTGGGGGCTCGCGACGATGGGATCGGCCTAGCCTTTCTCTATTTTGTAGCCACTCATCCCCCTTGTCCTAGTTGGGTCCATCGTCGTTGTATCTTGGCGAAGTGGTTTGCCTTTTTGATTGTCTCTCAAATCATCATCTTTGAGGGGACGATCTCAAATAATCAATCGTCGGGTTGCTTGCTGGTGGGGCCTTGACGATATTCGTAACTTGAGCTAAAAGATTAGGTCGTGGCGCGGGGATCTGTCTTCAATCGCGAAACTTGATGTCGATGGTCGGGTTCGGTGATTGGGCCTGGATTTGTGGGATGTTTTCATCGTTTTATTCTTACTAGTTTTTTGTTTGGGATTATTTTCTAGTAGATGTCCCTCTTCTTAGATTTTAATATTTTTGTTTTCATAATGATGTCCTTTAGGATGTGGGTACTTTCTAATCGCAATTCTAGGGTTATTGAATCTTTTCCTTCGCTCTTGTTGCTCTAAAGAGAGACCTTGGGCTGATTCTATGTCCTCTAGCTGGCGACTATCAATGTCGATAGTACACAAGTTGTGCTAATGGCTATAGTCTAGACTCGGTGTGGGAGATTGGTTCAACTTAATGATGTTTCGCTGATCGATATACGCTACATCTCATTTGACCTTGGTGTGCATGGTTTCATTCTATTTGTCATATTGAGAAGACTACAGACGTACACAAGCTGACGCAACTACGCATAACAAATAGAATGCCAAACTTGCGCGAACTCACAAATCAATTATATTGCTTCAGATGAAGGGGGGATTCTTAAGCGATATTAATCAAATATATTATTAATGCATAAAGTCATAGGTTTTATGGATGTTTGTTTAAAGTTTTATCGATTTGCAATTGTAAGTGTCGTTTGACTTTACTATGATTGAAACGTTTTTAGTTTTCTCATAAAAAAAACTGCGAAAAAAGAAAAGCAAAAAAGACGATGGAATAAGAGTCGCTTCTACACTTTAATTTGTTCAAATATTTTTACTTATTTTCAATAAACCATATAAAAATTAAATAATAAAAAATAAGTTGAAAAAAAAAACAAATTATTTCTATCTTTCAGAAAACAAGCTGATTAAGTTCGAATTCATTCAAATAAGTTTACAAAATAAAAGCCATAGATGTATACCCACGACCTACGACACTACATATATATGTAGTTGAATTGGTTGTATAAAAGATTATTCTGTTGCAATTGACTTTTCTTGTTTGAAGTCTTGACGACCCATAATTATGTTCATTTTCTTAGGAAAATTTTCCTTAAGTACCTTAAAAGACCCCTTTTAAAAAATTATTTCTTGATTTGTGATTTGAACTTGTGGTTAAGCTGTAAATTTTGCCCTCAATTGGAACAGTAAGCAATGCTCAATTTTTAGATTAAGTTTAACAAGTATACTGCACAATTTTTAGATTAAGTCAAACAAGATAATAGCTTGCACAATTTTTAGATTAAGTCAAACAAGATTGGAAAAATAACAGTATAATCCCACTTTCAGTGGTCTTCCAAAAATAAACTAACCTTTCGATTATTTCAAAATAATCGACCTTTGGGGTGCGTCTTCCAAAAATGCACCGGATGACTTGCAACCTGTTGTTCAGGTAAATCAGCTTTAATTATTTTTTTTCCTTTTTTTTGTTAAACCCTCTAATATCTCTCACTCTCCTCTCTCTCTAACCTCTGCTCACTCCTCTCTCCTCTTCTCTGTGATGCTCGGTTGCCTCACATCGGAGCTCGAGTTGGGCCAACCTCGAACCGCCACCGTCACTCTCCTCTGC
This sequence comes from Bassia scoparia, assembly GCA_008642245.1. Lineage (NCBI taxonomy): Eukaryota > Viridiplantae > Streptophyta > Magnoliopsida > Caryophyllales > Amaranthaceae > Bassia > Bassia scoparia. The sequence goes on along the minus strand of SNQN01002146.1, from coordinate 33,039 downwards.
TCTCTTTTTTTCTCTTTCCTCTGCTTGCTCTCTTTCCTTTGCTCTCTTCCTCTGTTCTGTTTCTTTCTTTCCTCTGTTTCGTTTCTCTCTCCTTTGATTGTGGTCGATGGTTGGTGATTGAAGTCGTGTGTGGTGGGTGGTAAATTTGAAATGGTGATTCCGCGCCACGCTTACTTGAATCGGATGTTTGGAGGTTGATTTTCAGGTTAGGGTTTGATTTCGTTGGTTTGTGTTGTGTTTGATTTTGTATGGTGGTTTGGTTTCGTGGTTGTTGTAAGGTGTTCCTCGTGGTTGGTGTGTTTAATTCAGCGAAAAAGCACATGGGGGGTGGGAGTAGGCGGCAGTGGGTTGGTGGTGTGACCTGTGTGGTTGGCGGTGATGAGGGAGTGTCAGTTTTTCGTGGTGGTGCAGTGTTGAGGGCTGTGTGGGTGGGTGTGATAAGGCGTGGGTGAATTGAATGTGGTGTGTGGTGGGGAGTACGTGGTGAGTGGTGTTCGTTGTGGTGGTTGTGTGAGTGGGTGATTGGGACACTGTTGGTGATGTGTGTGGTGGCAGGTGGTAGAGATGATGGCAGTGTGATGGGGTGGAGGGGTGTGATAATTAAATTAGGTTTAATTAAATTAAATTTTGTTTAATTTAGGTTAATCATGATTAAGTTTTAATTCATTTAGTTTTAATTTAATTACAACCAATGAAAACGTGACACGTGGCAAATTAACCTAAACAACAAGTCACCAACCGGTTACAATTGCATTGGGTGCATTTTTGGAAGATTGACCATAAAGGTTGGATTATTCAGAGATAATCCAAAGCTTGGTTTATTTTTGGAAGACCCACAAAAGGTGGGATTATACCTGTTAATTTTTCCAACAAGATTATAGCTTGCACAATTTTTTCCAAGAGCAATCCAAGAACAAGATAAGTGGGTTTGACTAATAAGTGAAAATGTGTATATAAAGTTGTACTCTGTGCATTATACCATATGAGTTATCCAAGTTGAGCGAGTGAGCACTATATGGTTGTGTTAAATGTAGTATGTATCATTTTCTAGTAGTGTAAGTACGTGAGCTTTGACTGCATTGATTGATAATGTGGACTGTGGAGGGCCAAAGACTCAAAACAACGATAATGTTATGCAGGTTACTCAAATACCTAAACCTATTATCCTCATGTCAATTCAAGGCAGCAAGAAGACATGTTGTTGTCGCACCTTTTTAGTGTCTTTAGTGCCTTAGTGATTTCAAGTTCTAATTATTGTAATTGTGCTGATTTTTCACTATGTTATACAGTTATACCTGCGGAAATCTTGTTGCTGCTTGTTAGTTATAGTCATTATATGGGATATTATCCTCATGCTTGTAAGCTATATTGATTGTTGTGTTTTACTTATTATTAGTTGTTTAGTTAAATATGAGTTATTTTAAACGAAAAAATTAACAGGAATAATCCCACCTTTTAGTGGTCTTTCAAAAATAAACCGACTTTTCGATTATCCCAGAATAATCCGACCTTTAGGGGGTGTCTTCCAAAAATACACTCGATGACCTACAACCTGTACAACCGGTTAAAATCTATTTAAATTTTTTATTTTCATTTATTTTTGGGTTAAAACCCACTCATCTCACTCTCTCTCCTCTACTCATTCCCCCCCTCCCACACTGATTTCTCTCTCTCATCTACCTCTCTCACTCCCAACTGCTCTCTCTCTCCTCTACTATCTCTATCTCTCTCTAGGTGGCTGTGGAGGGTGGTTGTGCAGGGTGGCATCGGTGATTAGTGGTTGTGGGTGGTGAAGATGCGTGGTACGTGTGTGGTGAGGGGTGGTGAAGTGATACGTGGTGGTGAGTGGTGGTGAAGTGGTGCGTGGTGGTGCGTGCTGTGATGGTCGTGTGTTGTGGCAGTTGGGTACGGTGCTGTGGTGGTTTGGGTGGTACGTGATGTGTGGGTTGGTGGTGGTAATTGTGGGTGAGTTGTTGTATGGTGGTTGGGAGGTGTGTGGTCAGGTGGCAGGTGGCAAGTGGGTGGTGGGTGGTGATCATAGCAAGCGGTGTGTGGTGGTGGTTGTGTGTTGTGGCGGTTGTGTGTTGTGGTGGTTGGTGCTGTGTGAGTTGTTGGTGGTAACTGGTAAGTGTGGGTGAGCTGTGGTATGGTGGTTGAGGTGGTGTGTGGCAGGTTTGGGTGGTGGCAGGTGGCAAGTGTGGATGGTGGCAAGTGGTGTGTGTTGGTGGGTGAGGGTGGTAATTTAATTAAGGTTTAATTCTAATTAAATTTTAATAAATTTAATTTTAAGTTAATTACATCCAATGAAAATGTGACACGTGTTAGATAAACTTAAACAACAGGTCATCATCCCTCACCAACCGGTTAGGGTGTATTTTTGGAAGATAAGCCCTAAAGGTCGGATTATTCTGGGATAATCGAAAGGTCGATTTATTTTTGGAAGACCACTGAAAGGTGGGATTATTCCTGTTATTTTTTCCTATTTTAAAGTAAAAGCTCATGCGTGTACGTAGTAAGACTACATAGCCTTAATTTAGATTATAATAATGCCAACGGAATTGATAACCTGTACGAGTCTCTTATGATATGGCCTGTAATTTTTTATTTTTGCCTGGTCTTAACTCGATCTAGTGGTGCAATGACGACTTCCTCCCTTATTCTTCTAATTAACACGATTGTCTTCACTCCTCCTCCATTTCATTCTTTCTTCTTCATATAAATTTCTTCTGCTTCTGCTTCGTTGAGTTATCTTCGACCTTATTCATGGCGCGCAATCAAGTAATTTCTGTTCATTTTCTTCAATTTGTTAGTTCACTTAGGAATTGGTCAATTTGTTTTCAAAATCTTAATTTCCCAATTCAATACAATTTATGCTTAATTTCTTAGTATGACTCACTCTTCACGAGGGTTGCACTCATCTAAAAGAAGACCAGTTCCAGAGTTGCTCACTATGTGATTGTGGTGTTGCTGTGGCTCACAAACAAGCTTGGACAAAGTATAATCCAAGAAGAATGTTTATAACTTGCATAATATAGGATCAAGTTACAAAGACGAGAGGGTGAGCCGTTTGAGTGGGTTGATGTTGAAGATCCTGTGGAGTGGCAGATAGAGTACTTGAAGTAGTGGGTTTGCAACCTTGAAGATGTGAATTTAAAGCTGGAGAAAGAGAAGCTGAAGCTGAAGACTGTGAAGATTGTGTCAAGAAACAAATTTGGTAATGTTACGATGTCCAAAGTTGTAGTCCTTGGACTGATTGTTGTTGCTTTGTTGTTTGTTGTATTTTGTTTCAATTAAGGATAAGGTAGTTGATTAAGTATGTGATTAGGTGAAATAGGTAGATGCTAGTTGAATTTGTTAAGTGTTAGTTGAATTTGGAGTATGTATTGAGCTTAATTGATCAATCTATATGTGATATGGAAACAATGAAAATTGCAAACATTTTGCTACCGAATGAAATTACACATACCCTGTTTCACATTACTTACTTTCACACAAATTTCCATTTTAAACCAAAATGTCAGGCCGCCTAAAGATCATGATTTTAAGCTACAAATTAAGCTAATTCATAGGAATTTCCAAAATGATCCAATGAGAAGGACCCAATGAATATATACTCCAATTAGATGAATTGATTCATGGATAAAATAATTGATTGCTAATATATACTCCAATTAGCTTAATTATATACTCCAATAATATATACTCCAATTAGCTGAATTAGTTTCATTAGAATCAAATGAAACTCCAATTAGCTGAATTGATTCATGGATAAAATAATTGATTGCTAATTAAGTCAAAGAACATGAATCAATGAAATCAATTCAGCTAATTCATGGGAGTTTCCAAAAAGCACAAATCATATGCTAATTTGTTCATGGATAAAATATAAGTGGAAATTCAATAAAGGACAATTAAGCATCAACCTCATCTAAATTCTTCTTCATTGGCTTCAGAATTATCTTCGGCCTTTTACTTGCTTTGCAACCTTGGATCACTTTGGCCTGTTGACATGGTTGACTTAAATTCTTCTTGATTGATTTCTGTGATGGCTGCCTGTTGAAGTTGAGGAGCTAATCTCCGACAATCTCCCACTAAGACATTTTGTTAATCTCACACAAGTATTGAGCWGTAAGAGAAGATACAAGCTTAAGTGTTAGTGTCTAGAAGATTGAACTAACATCGTAGTGGAGTGGGGTGTCCACTTTACTCATGAAGTGAAGGACTCTTGAACTTCATACCAGGGGGGACCCGACAACACACCCATCGCTTCGATTTTTAAGAAACATCTGCGGTCATTTTAACGTGCTCAAACCCACACACGTGGCTCACCCAAGCTTAAGATTCTAGTGAGATCATTTCAAGTATCATACACCTTCAATTTGGAGTTTTCAAAGCTTTACACTCACATAGGTGCCTAAAAGGCATTAAGAACCAATAGGCTAAACCTCAACATCAATATCTGATGGCGTTCAATAGTTAATGACAAAGTCCATCCTCCCCAGGCTGTTCCAACATTATTAGCTAAGCTTACCATCCAGTTAATCACATGTGGCGTATCACAGTTAAGGATCAACGATCCAACTACAACTAGGATGTCATACTTTGAGAGCATAGCTCACAACATCAAAATAAACACACGGTGTGTGTCACAATTAAGGACAAAAGTCCAACCTCACCAGGTTGTCACACTTTAAGGAAAAAAATCTACCATCCTTGAACACATGCATGTGTCACAATTAAGGATATAAGTCCAACCTCACTTGGTTGTCACATTTCAAGGAAAAACATTCAGAATAATCCCAAACACGTGTCATGTGTCACAATTAAGGACAAAAGTCCAACCTCACCAAGCTATCACACTTTAAGGAAAAACATCCACCATAATCTCAAACACGTGGCGTGTGTCACAGTTAAGGACCTAAATCCAACCTCACTAGGTTGTCACACTTCAACGAAAAAACATCCACTACATAACACCAATCACATGGCGTGTGTCACAGTTAATGACCATAGTCCAACCAAAACTAGGTTGTCACACATTATGGAAACATATCCACCAAAACATCGGTCACATGGCGTGTGTCACAATTAAGGACCACAGTCCAACCACAACTAGGATGTCACATTTTAAGGAAACATATCCACCATGTCGTCAACCGAACACACAACGAGTATCATAGTTAAGGATCGCAGTCCAACCACCCTAGCTGTCACACATTAAGGACAATATCCACCACACCATCAATTGAACATGCAGCGTGTGTCACAGTTAAGGACCGAAGTCTAACCACACTAAGATGTCATACATTAAGGACAATGTCCACCATATCATCAGAAACCAAGATACAACAACACATCACACATGAACTAATGTCAAGATTTCATGTTAATCAAGAGAAGCACACACACACACACACACACACACACACACACACACACACACACACACACACACACACACACACACACACATAAAATAAACATTACCTTTACAAAGATCGTAAGCCCAACAAGACGGAGGTCTCAAACACAAGCCTCCGACTCAACCCCTTTGTAAACAGATTTGCGAAGTTCTTCACATAACTAAAAAAACCACATCATTTGCAATGTACTGTCTCACATATTTGTGCATAAATTTGATATGTAGCTTCTTGCCATTATAAATGGAGTTCTCAGCAACACATATCATAGCCAGTAAATCACAGTGCATTGCGATTGGGGAAGTTAATGACCTCCACAACGAACATATGACAAGAGATGCCTCAGCCAATCACATAAGAAAAATCAAAACGACTACAGTTCATCAAGAATATCAAACTACCAATAATCCTAGCAAACTCGGACTGAGGTACTGATAAACCACTGTTCCTCATCAGTCTCACAGTGTTGGGTTTAGTGTAAAGATGGTTGTGTGTAGAAAGGCGAACACTTAGAGCAAAGGTAGGATTGCGAAGAGTTCGCAAGAAGAGCAAGGAGACTACATGGCAAAATGCATGACCCACACATTCTGGCCTGAGCAGAGAGAAGTTTCTAGGTGGTCCAGAAATGTGTGACTCACGCATTTCTCTCTGCCTGAAATGTGTGGGTCACACATCTAGAGCAGAGCTCGGGCTCTGTTCCTTTAGCTCGTGTGTTGGTTGGTTTTTGGGACACTTGTCTTGTTTTAATGCAATTGGAAGGATGACTATTGTTATTTCAAGTGAGGTGTCAACCATATGACGCTCCTTGACACTCATATACTCAAGCTTGGACATAGGAGCAAAGAAGCACAACACACATGCAAAGAGAGCTTGAGAGAGAAACACAACAAGAAAACTCAGAATTACTAAACACTTAATCTAGGGATTTTGGGATAGTTTAGGTGTGTGATCCTAATCTTGTAAACACTAGTTGTAAGAGGTTTTGGGAAGCAATTGTTGAGTGGTTAGTAGTGTAGATACTAATTTCACTACTAGCACAATTGTATTCCATAGTTGTTGGATTTGGAAATTGTGAGATAGTATTGCAATGGTATGCCATTGATACTTGAGTTGTGTAAGTGTATATATGGATCATCTTCATCTTCAATAATCACAAGTGCGATGTGRGTTTTTCTCTCGGTCCTTGGGTTTCCCACGGTAATTCTTGTCTATTCACTTATTATCGTTTTGTTTGCTTATTTACTAGTTTTACATCTTTTGATTGAATTCTTAGTTGGCTAGGGTATATATTGATTAGTCGAACACGTGATTTTTGACCCCCAACACACAGTTAGATATGCTGAGTCTTCACGGATTTTTCATCAAAGCACTCGAACATCTTTAGCATCCTTTCCAAATAGTCAGATTATATCACTCCATAGTCCTGGTGACATGAGAGCTTAGGATGACGAAATGGAAAACAGAGGTTGTGATTTTGACGAGCTCTTCATAAAGCCTACCATGCTCGATATAGAATTTTGAAAGGGAATTACCAAGGAGGCGTGAGTTTGATCACATGGGAAAAGGATGACCAAGTAGCATAATCTATCGTCTGTAATGTTAGGATTTATTATTAGTTATAATTATCTAAGATTGATAGTTTATGATTTTATTTATTTAGGATAATTATTAGAATAATTATTTACAACTTTTATCTTAGGATATTAGAATTCATCAAGATATTAGATTTATTGTTGTTCAAGGACTATTATAAATAGCTTAGGCCTATAGAAAATCATAATTCAGTTTTCCAAGTCTTTAATAAAATTTTAGTTTATTGGTTTTTCTTTACAACTCTTGTTATTTTGAGCTGGTGGTTTTGTTTCCTGTAAGCTCAATTCTTTATTGCTTATTTGCTAATTCGTGGGTGGATTTCGGTCCTGTAAACAAGTCATCACATAACAAATTACTTCTTTAACCTCTGCTTTATTATCAAAGCAACGTTTAGGGCCAAATTAAAGCAAACCATCTTTGTTCACGTATCACCCTGACCAATTGCTTGTCTGTCACACTAAGGATCTATCACACCAAACTCACCCATGCTCTTCATCTCGAACTTAGATGAAAAGAAGCTCTTTGTCTCATTTGCATCACCAATATCAAAGCTAAATAGTAGCATGTCATCCACATCCAGACTAAAAATCCACACAATGAGCCCCAAACATCTTGGAGCAAACACAAGCATCAACCCATTGACCAATAACTAAAATTGAATAGTCTTATGGAACTTCTCATACCACTGCTTAAGTGCTTGCTTCAAACCATGAAGAGATTTTTCTAAGCCTGCACACCCGTGTTCCTCACCAAGAACTGCACAACCCAAAGGTTGTTCCATATATACCTCATCATTTATACCACCATAAGCAAAATGTTGTCTAGACTTCTATCTTATGCACCACCAGACAAAACACAAAGCAAGAACAAGCAAAAACAAGTATGATAGTTATTTAGTAATAGGAGATAAATATAAAAGTAATCTCAATCGAACTATTGGAGAAACCACGAACCACAAGACTCACTATGTATCGTTGATCATTTCATCAGTTCTCAATTCCTTCTTGAAAGTCCACTTGTAACTAACCACTTAGGCAAATCTACCAGCTCCAAAGTATGATTTTTCATGATGGAGTTTAGCTCATTGTCTACAGTCTCCTTCCACAAATTAGTATCTACTGAGCTCATGCCCTCATCATAGTATCTAGGACCTTCATCTCGATCGACAAAACACACCAAGATTTCATCCAGATTACCTGCAAGACCAATATTAGAACACACAAGGGCTTATGAGTGTAAGCTAGAGTGCACACTCGGAGTAGAGTGTGGAATGTACTGGTTCCCGGAGTAGGGAAATAGTAGTGTGTGTGTTTCTTGATAGTGGATTTCATAACAAATAACCGGCTAGTATCGTACATTGATAGTGGATTCCATACCCATGAGATAGATGCATGCACAATTTTATTATTTATGTTTATTTTATATCAAGTTATTTGAAATCATTTGTCAAGGTTTATTTCACCATTTAAGCTTCTTGTAATCTCTAAACTCTTACTCTTTAATTTCATCATTTTAGTTCAAAATCCCCAAAAATAGTTTGTTATTGTTGATTTATGTTTGTTTAAGCTTTGATTATTACTTGTAATGTTTGTAATCTTCCTTTTAAGTTCGGAATTTGTTTCCTCCATGATGTGTGAGTTGTTTACTTGTTAGGGGTTGGGTGAAGACCCAATCAAGCCATGGTCTAGTTAAAATTGGGGTTTTGTGTGTAATTTAAGTAGTTATTAGATCAATTAAGCCTTGGTTATTTGCATTTGTGTTTTAAAGGCAACAAAATACTGGTGCTACTACCCCTAATCTTACATAGAGACGTCATTAAGTTAGGAAGTAGGCCCTTGCTTAGTTGAATAGATTGAACATGGCTAGTTAAGTTTGATTTCTTGGTTGTGGTTGCTTTTGACAAAGTAGTGTAGGAGGGAAACCCCGATTACTTTTCCTTATGCCTTTCCCTATGATTGAAAGACTTAGAGAGGTAGGAACCCCCTTCTCGACCTTGAATTTCGTGACTTGCTCCTATTAGGTGTTCGATTTATGAATCGCTTGACTTGTAACTTTGAGAGAAGTCTTGTCAAGTTCCCCAATCGATTACTCGATTTATCGCTCTTTTGTCCATGATTAGTTGGTTTATTGGCCTGGTTTGCGTCGAATCCCGTACACCCCTAACGCTTTCTTCCCTTGGTAACTCTCTATCTAATTAGTTGTGTTAGTTAATCAAAAATCAAATCAATCCTTGTGACCAAGTTAGATTGTAATTGTTTCGCAATTTCGGTGTTCTTAAACCTATTCTCTGTGGAAACAATCCTCACTGTCCACGTACTTTGTGTGTTTGGTTAGTTAGGTGTTTAATTGATTTGAGTTGTGCAACGATCCCTCTGTCATGTGTGGATGGCAAGCTACTATTTTTGACATTGGTGATATAAATGAGATCAAGTGATTCTTTTTCATCTAAGTACGAGATGAAGAACATAAGTGAGGTTGGTTTGATCCTTAGTGTGGCTCTTGAGAAGTTAGTCAGAGGACTGTGGCTTAATACAAATTCCCTATGTGGATCTGATACATCTTTTTACAAAGGGGCTGAGTCGGAGGCTTGTGTTTGAGATCTTCGTCATAATGGGCCTATGATCTTTGTAAAGKTAATGTTTATTTATATGTATATATGTTGTTTACATTGACATGTGATTGTGTTGTAATGAACTACTTTATTTCTTAATGCACTGTTATGTATTGAGAGAAATATGTTACTCCTTACAAAACATAGATGTTGATACTATTATTAATGATTTTGCATCAAGAAATGCACATCAGCAATGTTTTAAATAAAGTCATGTATGTTCAAATAAATTTTGAAATTGTAATAAATTTTCATTTTGTTTATTTGAATAAGTATTTATTAAAAAAATTATTTTTGCTCATTTTTGAAATTTTTATTATTGGTTAAGTAATAATATTTTTAAAGTCCGCCCCAGGCCCCAAATTCCACATGAATGGCCCTGGTTACGTTGCATAAAAGATATGATACTTTTTGTTGCAATTGACTTTTCTTAGCTAAAGTCATGGACGACCCATAATTATTTGGTTATGTTCAGTATTATTGTTAATGAAAAGATCATGAATTTAATTTGCAATTGTTCTTTTCAACTGATTATCGGAAAAGGAAGATATTCTTTTGGAACGAACAACAAACTTCACTAATACAAAAATTACATTCCATCAAAGGTTGGATTTTATTAAAACTTGGCTTGACCCATTATTTCAACATGATTAACACTAAAGCCCTATTCTCGTTAGCTTATTTTAATAATTTTAAGTGAAAATAAGTTTAGTTCAGTAAAAGTAACTTCAATTCAGAAGTAATAAGTTCAGTTCAGTAAAAATAAGTTCAATCCTTAAGAAATTTGTTAAAGTTTCGGTAAAAACAAGTTCAGTTCAATGCCAATAAGGTCAATTAAGTAAAAATAAGTTCAATTCAGTAGAAATAAGTTCAGTTCAGAAAAATTCACTTGACGAAAACATGGCCTAAGTTTAGTTAGTCTGAATTTTTCTATTCTTCTTTATCTCTGACAATCATCTATCTTGAATGCATGGGTCCCATTTTCTGTTTCCTTTTATTTCCGAAAATTGTTTACGAGATTAATTCACTACAAAAAAACCATTTATCGCAACAACTTTTTGCAGCGACTTAATTTTTTCCGTTGTTATTAAATGTTTTAGGAACGACACTAAAAATTCGTTGTAATATCCGTTGTAATACATGAAATTTTCATTTCCCTCCTCTCAAAAATTGTGTGCGGGTTGGTGAAAAAGGGTCTAGTGTATTGCAACAATAATTATCGTTGCAATAAATTCTATCGTATCTAACACAACAAAAAAAGTGGTTGTAATAAAATGCCATTGGTTTTTGCAACGACAATTGTCGTTTAGAAATATACAAGAAACTTAAAGCAACAACAACTTGTTGCTAAAAATAAGAAGTAAAAAAATGAAAAATAAAAAATGAAAAACAAAAAATGAAAAATTAATTTACAATGCATATGAAACTTTCTTTGTTTCATTGATTTTGCACTCACAAAGTCACGAAAATCACAACTCTCAAACCCTCTGCCCTGTTCACAGTACCATACTCAGACGCACCTCCCTCGCAATGGCAAGCAGCCCACCGCCTCACCTCCCAACAACGGCCAGCAGCACAGCACAACCACCCAGTGCAGCTCCTCTTACGCGCACCTGCACGGTCACGAAGCAGCCCATTCAACTCGCGCGCGCCTGCCACGCACCACCACTATGACGTTGACGCACCTCCCACGAACCACTAGCACCCACCTAGCTGAACAACCCAGCCCCTAATTTTCGTAATTCAATTTAAAACCCAGAAAAATCAAGCCCTAATTTTGGTTTRTGAGTAATTGTTTGCGAAATTCTGGGTTTGGGTTTCGAAATACCCAATTTCGGTGGCGAAATTATCAATGTAGAGGCGTTGAATTCACACTCGTTCGAAATTGTAAGTCTGATTTTAGATTTACAGTAAAATTCCAATTCTAGTTTTGCTATTTATTCATTTCTGTCATTTTCTTTTGTAGTTTTATAGTAATTATCAATGTCTGCTCTTTTCTGTTATGTTAGTAATTGTTTACTGCTGGGTTTGGATTTTCGTTGGGCTTTTTATTGTTTCTTTGTTGTCTTGCTTTCTTTGTTGTCGTTGGGTTTGGCTCTTTGCTGTTTTCGTTGGTATTTTTTTGGTTATTTTCTGCACATACCAATGAAAATGCATACAGTGAAAAGATTCAAGCAAGACAGCTAAGGTTGTACATATTGCCCATTATACAAATACAAGTTTCTAGTAAGTAGTACACCTTTTAAATTCGGCTTAATTATTGCACAATTACTAAGATAGTGCATATAATACTAGTGTGAAAGAATGATGAATGATTAATCACGTAAAATGCTGTTATTACAAAAAGGGGTATGAAATTATGAATGCTTTAAAAAGAAGTGGTCTAATTCTATTGGCTTTTGCTTTGCTTTATTGAGATATAAATTGAGAGAAAGGTAATTAGTGCGTGGTTTGTTTCTGGTTTTAAGCTTTGTTTCCACAAAGTTAGTTTATTTGTTGTGGTTGTGTTTCTCTTTTGTAGAATTTTTTATTTTTGTTCTGTTTTTCTTTAGATTTTCACAAACTGATTTTAATTGTTTCTTGTGTAACTAATTTTGTTACAGTAGACATTTTCATTTAATCGCTAATTGGTGAGATTCTTTGCGAGTTATTTCACTTAAGGTATAATTAGTCTTTTAAAATGATGCGTTTGTCCTACTATATTAAGTACTAATTTTTATTTTGTTTTATTCAAAATAAATCAAAAACAAAATAAAGGGGATTATCTATGACCAAAACCTTGGCAATATTGTGGTATTTCGAAACAGAGTGGATGAGAGAAAATTTGAAGCAGCAAAGTACCAAGATAAAAGTGGGTTAATTATTTCGCTTTCCTCAAATTTGTTACTGTGGCGTGATTTTGTTTGCATCACTTGTGTATCATATTGTCGGCTAGTTTTGTTTAAAACCAAAGGCATCACTTGATATGGTGCTACCTTATACATTAGTGTATGTGTAACTAGAAATCATATACTTGAGGGTCCAGCTATGATTAAAAATGACTATATTACAAGTACATAATTACTAGAAACCATATACTTAAGGGTTCAACTATGTTTATTTATTTTATGGCGCGGTATATTATTTATTTATTTATTGGTTTTTGCATAGCGAGAGATATAATTATATCATCGATCTTATTATTTAAGTCTTTATAATTTATTGTTCCTCAACTTAGGAATGACTTTGTATAAAACATGGATGAGCAAAGAATCGTTCATCGTTGAGTTTGTGAATGTGTTGGATGGTTTCTTGAATTTGCTCTTTGTAATATTAGAGAGGAGGATAAGGAAACAACAACCATTAGGTGTCCTGCAAAGTTGCCGAAACATTCTATTGAAAACAAAAGTGACGTTAGATTTGACTTGTTAAGTGCAAATATATGAAAAGTACACCTTTTTGGGAATTTCATGAGAATTATGTATGATGTAAGTGATGACGAAATGACAATACTTGTGAGAATGAAAATGATGACTTCGGATTTGCAATGTTGCAAGATGCAGTGGCATAGCGGGATTGGAGATGGATGTAGACGAGAACCGATAATGATAGTCACCCATATGCCCCGAAGAACCTAACATAAATGCCAAAAAATTTTATTGCCTCTTGCAAGAATATCAAGAGCCACTTGCTGTAGATGGTAAAAGTATGTCTAAGTTATCGTACATTGTGAAGTTACTGCACTTAAAGGTCCTTAACAATTGGAGTGACAGTTCTTTCGATAGCTTACTGAAGTTGCAACGTCAAGCTTGGGGAACCAAACTTCGGATTCGTATTATGAGCGAAGAAGATCATTAAGGACTTAGGTCTTGATTATGTAAAGGTGTATGCTTGTGAAAACGATTGTATTCTTTATTGGAAGAGCTTGAGATTTTAGGTGAGTGTCCTACTTGCAGTTTGTCACGTTAGAAAACATTGAAATACCTCTTCTAAGGGAGTAAGGTCCTCATAAGGTTTGAGATACTTTCCTTTGAAACCTAGGTTGCACGTTATATATGTCTCGAAAACAGCCAAGAATATGAAGTGGCATAGTTTAGAGAAGGCGAATGATATATAGACCATCCTCGAGATTCTGATGCTTGGAAATCATTTGACAAGGAGTATGGTGATTTTGCAAAGGAAAAGCGTAATGTTAGACTTGGTTTAGCTTGTAATGGGTTTCAACCTTTCAACAATTCCCAGCACAGTATTTGGCCTGTAGTTTTGATTCCCTACAATTTATCACCATGGATTTACATGAAACCTCATTCATTTTTGCTCACTTTACTCATACCTGGACCCACAAGCCCCGGTAGAAATATAGATGTGTATCTTAGGCCTTTAATTGAAGAGTTGAAAGAGATTTGGGAATGCGGTGTTGAAACTTATGATGCTGATTCTAAGGGAAATTTTCTAATGCGCGCCTCACTTTTGTGGACTATCAATGACTTTCCTGCATATGGAGATTTGTCGGGGTGGACTACCAAAGGTAATTTTGCATGTCCATCTTGTCATAAAGAAACAAAGCGCATATCATTGAAGCATAAAGGTGGATATTTACGTCATCGTCGATGGCTTCCCATTAATCATAGGTGGAGAAAAGATGTTGTTTTCTTTGATAACACAAAGGAAAAAGATCTAGCACCTCAACCTCTGAATGGGGATGACGTTATGGAGCATTTTAGTAGATTCACACCGGCAAAGTTTGGAAAGACTGTATGTATGAAAAGGAAAAGAGGCGATCAACCAAATTGTTTGTATGGGTGGAAAAAGAAAAGCATTTTTTTTGAATTACCTTATTGGTCAAAGTTAAAAATTCGTCACAACCTAGATGTCATGCACATTGAGAAAAATATTTCTGATAATATTTTAGGTACGCTGATGAATATCAAAGGTAAAAATAAGGATACAATAAAAGCTCAGATGGATTTAATGAAGATGAGAGTAAGAAGTGAGTTGCATCCTATAGTTGATGGAGACAAACTTCGTGTGCCTGTTGCATGCTACTCTTTAAGCTCAGTTGCAAAGGCTGCAATATGTGATATGTTTGCTAAATTGAAATCTCCGGATGGATATCTATCAAACATTTCTCGTTGTGTCAAAGATAATGGAAAAAAAATTTCATGTATGAAGAGTCATGATCATCATGTTTTTCTTGAGCAATTGCTTCCGCTTGCAATACGAGGTTTCCTGCCAAAATATGTATACGAGCCATTAGTTGAGTTGATTTTCTTTTTTAAAGATTTGTGCTCTAGAAGCTTAACTATTAGCCAATTGGAAGCCCTTGAACGGAAAATTCCTTATACATTGTGCAAGTTAGAGATGGTTTTTCCACTGGCTTTTTTTTATGTCATGGTGCATTTGGTCATACACTTGGCTACCGAAGCGAAGATTGCTGGACCAGTTAGATATCGATGGATGTACCCATTTGAGAGGTATTTTATTTAGATTATGTACAATATTTCATTTGTTGTATGAAATTTATGTAAATACTAAAGTAATAGATTTTATTTTTAGGTATCTACAAACTTTAAAGGCATATATTCGCAATAGATCACATCCTAAAGGTTCCATCGCGGAAGGTTATTTAGCAGATGAGTGCTTAACCTTTTGTTCTAGGTACATGAGTGATATTGATACTAAGTTTAATCGTAAAACAAGAAACGAGGAAGATGAAGCCATTGATGATAATGCCACATACTCTAATCTTGAGATATTTAGACCACTTGGACGTTCTATTGGACATGGAGTATCAATGCATCTTGATTTTAATGAGTGTGAACAAATTCATTCATATATTCTTCAGAATTGTGATGAACTCGTTAAGTTTGTTAAGTAAGTGGTTTTATTAATACTTTCAATTTTAACCTTTCAATTTGTTTCCAATAACTTCACATAAAAATAACAACATAATTTGCCTCAGGGAGCATAWGTTGGAATTAGAAAGTGAGAGCCAAAGACAAGACAGTAAGTGTTTAGGGAACTATGGTGTATATATGTTTATTAAGGATGCATGAAAATTAACTCAGTGTTATTTTGTTGCAGGAGTGAAATCAATGTCCACAATTGCTCGTGGTGTACAAGGTGCTCGGCAATTTGACAATGAAGTTGTTATGTCAGCTTTAAATAGCTAGTATGTAGGATTTAGTTTTTACATTTATGAGTTTGGATTCTTCTCATGCATCTTGTTTATAATTTATTTTTATATCTTTGGTGGTAATATACAGATTTGAATAGACAACGTGAAATGAATGTGTTGGACAAAGAAACAAATTGCTCACCTGCAAATAACAATGAGCTTGAGCACCACACAAATGGTTTGAATCAAGATGCAGATAATGGGTTTAATGATTGTGAATCTCAAGGCTTTATGACAGGAAGGAATGATGATTGTACGATATGTATTTTTGTTACAATTATTTTTCTTTGTGGATCATTTATTTTTTGTGGTTATGATTAACATTTACACGTTGCTATAGCTCAACTTGGCAAAAGAATGAGGATGAGTAGCTTGGATGGTAGAATTGCTCAAACCATGGAAGTGAATGAAGCTGCAAACCCACAACCGAGAGTGGAACGTAACAATCGTACTAATGAGGAGGAGGAGGAGGATGAGAATGTTGATTTAGCTACAAATGAAGGAAAATGTCAGCTTTCTTTAAAATAAAACTTTTGAATTATTTAGTGGTAGTTATAGTTAACACATTTTATTTCTTTGTTTTACATCATTAAGCTATAAGTAAGTCTCGTGGGAATGCAATCGATCGAACAATAGGTGAAAATGCACAACATTTTGTGAATGAGTGTGGTCGTATTGTGAGAACAAAGGCTCCATTAAATGCCAGTTCTTGGAAAGAAGTTGAATCAGTTGTCGGTGATAGTATGTGGAAGGAAATTTAGGTAGTATATTTATTTTTATTCTAATAGCATAAAGTCTTTGTGAATATATACTATCTTTTTWTCTTATGTTGTTTTCATGATCTTATTTTATTAGGAAAAATTTCATTCTATTGACTCTAGTCGTCAGTGGAAGTTGTATGTTTTTGCTATCGATACCATGCGACGCTTGTATAAATTATGGAAATCTCGATTGCATTACTACTATAAGAGTCGAAAATGTGGTAAGACTAATGAGGGACGTTTGAAAAATCCTCCACCGAATCTTCCACAAGAGCAGTGGGAGTATTGTGTTAAACGTTTTGGATCTGAAGAATTTAAGGTAGTCATTGACTTTTCAACAATTTTAACTTCTTAGCTTTACTTTTACTCATGTCATCTTGCTATATATATACTATGTAGATTGTGAGTCAAAGGAACTCAAAAAATCGACGATCTGACAAAAGAGTTACGCATACCACTGGAAATTTGTCTTTTGCTGAAGTTGAACATAGATTGGTAAGTCATAACCTTTATCTATATATTTTTATTACTAAATCACGAGTTTATATGTTTAAAAATTAAACTCTGTCCAATTTTATATGGTGTGGTAGACAAAGAAAAACAACAATAAAAAACCTTATGTCGATGTGATATGGCTTGTTGAGCAAACTCGTAAAACGAAAAAGGTGAACTTGAATGGGCCGATGCCACACGCTCCAAAGCAATTCATGTATGTATTGTAATTCTAAGGTCAAATATTTGTTAACAATTTCTAAATAATTAAAATTGACCCCTTTGTGCTTTTCTTTATATTAAGGATAAATTAAAACATGTAGTTGCTACTATTGGTGATACAATGACACAAGAGGAAATTTTGATTCAAGTTTTGGAACTAAGATCTGGATATATTCGTGGAAAGTGTACTGCTGTTCGTAGTTATGCTAGGGGATAACAACAAATGGAACAAAGAAAGCTTGTGGAAGAACAACAATGTAAAATACAAGAACAAGAAAAGAGGATAAAGGAGTTAGAAGAAAGTCAGCAACTACAAAAACGAGAATTCGAGGAGCACAAAGCAAAACAAGAAGCAGCAATGGAGTCTTTCAAACAAGAATTACTTCAGCAACTTGCAAATAGAGGTGTTTGACTAATATCTTGTGATAATATATTCTTAAGGTATGTTTTCGTGTTTTAATCAACCCAATTATACATATGTATGTCTTATTTGCTGCTCTTGAGTAATTATGGGTTTAGTTTGTTGTAATTGTATCAGCATTTGGTGGTTTATTCATGATTTTTCAAAAGCCTATGATGATTGGTTGTTTACTGTTGGTATTGTTGGAAATGCAGGTTTTTATTAGTTGTTTGTACTAGCCTATGAATGGTTGTACATTTTGAATAATTGAACATGGGTTTTGAAACCTTTTTTAATATGGAGTTGTCCATTTACAAAGGAAACTCTGCCGAAATTTTTAATGAATTATTATAACTTTTGAGTAACAGTGTGTTGGTTTGTATTTATAAGTGAGCATTAGCAAGATTAATTCATTGCTTTGAGTATGGTTAGGTGTTTGGTGGTAGTGTTGTGAATGAGAGCATTTCTTACTTAGTTGAATTTAAATATATTGCAGGGTTTTTATGAAGTATCAATTAATGATCAAGTAAGATTATTGGTACGATAACCCAAGCTTCAGCAGTGATATGTACTTGCTTTTTGGAACTTAGCATTGTTACCCCTTATTGTTATTAGATTTATAATTATCATGAACAAAGTACTATATATTTTGTGTAATGGGGTGAAATCGAATTCAATGCTACTTTGAAATGATTATATATATATATATATATATATATATATATATATATATATATAACACATATATATAATATAATAAATATAATTTACATTCATGTACTCTTAAATTTTAGACTAATATGATATTCAACAGGTTCAATTCAGCTGCATAATAGCATATATAATTGCATTTTTTAAAAAAAAATTTCTTTTGCAACGACTTTAGTTGTTGCTAAAAACAACATTCATATTCAGTTATTCTTTTGCAACACTTGGTCGTTGCAGTAAATTGTTTAAATTCCCAAATTTGTTTTTTGCAACCCACTTTGGTCGTTGCAGTAAATTGTTTAAATCCCAATTTTTTTTGCTACCACATTATTTGTTGCTAGTTAGTAAGTACCCTTTTGCAACGACATCAGGTGTTACCATAGATTGATAAATTTTCGAAACACATGTATCGCAACGACATTTGTTGTTGCTAAACCAAGTAAGTATGCTTTTTGCAACGGATATAGTCGTTGCAATAAATAGTTAAATTTTTGGCGCAAAGATATGATTTGGCGACGACATTTGTAAAGCAACGGGGAAAGTCATTGCTATATCGACCATCTATTGCAACAACAAAAGTCGTTGCGAAAGCTTTCGCTACGGAGGTATCCGCAACGACTCTGCAACAACAAAAGTCGTTGCAAAACCTATTTATTGCAACGACTTTACACATTTTGCAACGACTTTTGTCGTTGCTAAAAAATGCTTTTCTTGTAGTGATTTGCGCATTAAAAAAGCATAACAAATCTATACTCCGCAGTATATAAAGCAAGGAAGTAATAAACTAATTAAGAATTAAGATATATAAGTTGTACCAGATTTTGAGAGGTTTAACGTACGTCACAAATATAAGCTATTATGCATGCATGCGTTCTGTTACACCCGGTTTCAGCTAGGCCCAGCCTAAGAAGCACGGCTTGAATCAGTCAGCAACTACCTGCGAGAAAATAGGAGCAGCTAGATAAAACAAGGAAACGGCAACAATTCGGTAGCTAGATAGGCGGCAACAAGATAGCTACCGGGAATAGTTTAACCTAGTAGGGTTTACCCCTTATAAATATGTAACAATGTAGAACAGTAGCGACACACTTTTCTCCTCATCCCTCCTTTACTCGTACTGAATAGCTAGCAAGAATTCTCTTATTGTAAACTCGTGAAAAGGAGCCAATTAAAGGCCAAAGTCATTGTGGGTCGGTAGCCTCATCGCTACCCGCGAGTTTTCCCCAATTTAGGTTTCTGCGTCACCAATCTCCGTGTGTTCTTTACATTCTCGCACCTTACTTATTTTTCTTAAATTGTTATTATGAAACGAATTAACCTATCTAGTTGCAGGTCACGATCCTAGCTAGCTCGATTAGCCCGTCTAGCTAAAATCTGCATAAACATTTTAGCGCCCACCGTGGGGCCTGCAGCTTGTTTTGTTAAAAAAAAGGTGAAGGGAGTATACTCCTGTTACTCTATCTCTCTTTTTAATCGCCCAATTTGATACTTTTTATTATGGCTTCTGAAATTGGCACCCCTACTGATCCTAACTCAAACCCCTCTAGCAATTCTGACCTAATGCAATTGTTGTCCTCATACAGGGAAGAGCTCCAAAAAAGTAGGGAGGAGACCAAGCAGGCTCTCCAGACCTTAAGGGCTGAGATGTTTGCTGCGTCAGGTACGTAGCAGGCGTAGAATTGTTAATGTTGGAAATATCCCTAACATGATGGACTTGTCTTCAGGTGAATCCGAGGACGAAGAGGACCCCTCCTTTTGAGAAGAAGAATTGGAGGAGCCCGACGAAAGCGAGCAGRGAACCCCTGAGGAGGTAGAAACCCCCGAAGGGGAGGAAGACCCCGATCTCAGCGCCAGGAGGCTAGCTAAGCTGGAATCCAAAA
Organism: Bassia scoparia; assembly: GCA_008642245.1. Classification (NCBI taxonomy): domain Eukaryota; kingdom Viridiplantae; phylum Streptophyta; class Magnoliopsida; order Caryophyllales; family Amaranthaceae; genus Bassia; species Bassia scoparia. The sequence goes on along the minus strand of SNQN01002146.1, from coordinate 12,795 downwards.
ATAGGCGAATGATGAGGATGCTGGCTAAGCTCCTTGGCGCCCCTGTTCCAATTGCCCACGAAGCTGTGGACGGTTATACCCGTTCCCCCTTTGTGGCGACTATCGTTAGGGCTAAGATCCCTAAAAAGGTAGGAATTGCTATGCCTAAATTAGATGACGGTACTACTGACCCACATGATCATGTAGCACAATATAAGTATAGGATGTGGGCTTTATCGATCCCATGGAATTTAATAGAAGCCACCATGTGCAAGTCGTTTGGATCAACACTATCAAGGTCGGCCCTACAGTGGATGATCAATCTAAAGCCAAGTTTTGTCCCGAACTTTGCTACTTTAATTAATAAATTCTACCTGCAATTTGGTAGCAGCAGGGCAATCGATAAACTGCCTAGTTACTTGTACTTCGTCGTCCCAAAACCTGGAGAAACGTTGCGCAAGTACCTAGGCAGATTTAGTTCCGAAATGATTACCATTAAGAATCTGGACGCATCTACTACCATAGAAGCGTTCAGAAGAGGACTAACCCCTCAATCGAGTTTATATTATGAGTTGACCAGGTACCCTTGGACGTCCTTTGCTGATGTGCAAACAAGAGCTAGGGCAGAAATCCGAGTAGAAGAAGATGAAGCAGCTAGGAAGATCCTGGCCACTCCCGCTGAAAATCGGACCTTCCCCTCGAGGTAGAATGATAAGCGCCGAAGTGGAGGTAGGTACCAGCCATACCAGCAGAGAAGCCACGGGGCTGGCACCGAGCAGGTAAAACAAGTAAGGTCATGCGAATACCCAACTATGTTTAGCTATTGCTTTACCATGGATGTTGCAGGTGTGGTAGACGCGATGGCCAAGTTGGATGCCCCCGTTAGGTGATCGTCCAAGAGCCTCAAGCCGGATAGCGAAAAAGACCCCTCCAAGTGGTGTAGCTACCACCATGACCGTGGTCACACCACGGAGGAGTGTAGCGCCCTAAAGAAAGAGGTAGCCTGACTAATAAGTAAGGGTCACCTAGACCACTTGCTAAGCCAGAAAGGTAAGCAGACATATAATAACCGTGGAAATAATAGCTATAATAATAACAACCGTGACAAACAGGTACAAAAGAATTCCAGAGCTGCTGCTCCCCCTACGAATCCAGCCCATGTAGAACTAGTACAGGTAAAAGCCGGTGGCTCAGAGGTATGTGGGTTAACATACTCTGCAGCTAAAAGAAGTGCCAGGGCGAAGCCAGATGGGTTGCCAGTTAGCCCCAGGTCCGAACTAGATAAGAAGCTAGTAGGCATGCATATCACCTTTGATGATGAAGATGATGGTGAGGAACACAACGACAGTTTAGTAATTTCCCTTACTATAGCGAACTGTTTAATTAAAGGGATATTGATTGATAGTGGCAGCTCAACTAACATAATTTTTAAAAGTGCCCTAGAAAGTATGGGGTTGCAGGAAAAAAGATATAGTGAGGAAATCCACTGTCCTAGTAGGGTTCAGTGGAGAATCCCAGCAAACCATTGGCGAGGTCACCCTACCTACGTATGCTAAGGGGGTGAACCTCTCCACCAAATTTAATGTAGTAGATAGTCGCTCTGCCTATAATGTTATTCAGGGTACCCCCTGGATTCATAAGATGAAGGCGGTACCCTCGACTTACCATCAAATGCTTAAGTTCCCCACTAGCTGGGGTGTGTAGGAAATCAGGGGAGATCGCAAGATGGCCTGGGAATGCTATCGCGTGATGCTGAAGCTGCAGAAGGAGTCCATCTAGCAATTACAACTAGATTCAGTACCAGCAAAGCCCAATGATCAAGATTTAGATGAGGTGGTGTTGGATCCTAGCCTTCCTAAGCAAACTGTACTAATTGCAGCTAGCTTAAGCTAGCGTAGACGAAAAAGGTAACCTAATTGAATTCTTAAAAGCTAATAAAGATTGTTTCACTTGGTCCCATAAGGACATGGCAGGTATAGACCCCAGTGTAATAATGCACCGGCTAAACGTGGACCCGTCCGCTAAACTGGTGAAGCAGAAAAGAAGGAAATTCGCACCTGAACGGAACATGATCATAAATGACGAAGTAGTTGAGCTACTAAAATGCGGAAAAATCCGAGAAGTGTCCTATTCGGACTAGCTAGCTAACGTGGTGGTGGTAAGTAAAAAGAACGGTAAATGGAGGGTGTGCATTGATTTTATAGACTTAAATAAAGCATGTCCTAAAGACCCTTTCCCATTACCCCACATAGACGCGATGGTAGATGCCACTGTTGGTCACGAAAGATTGCCCTTCTTAGATGCATATTCTGGTTACAATCAAATTCTAATCCACCCCGAGGACCAAGAAAAAACTACCTTTATCATCGATAAAGGAATTCATTGTTACACTGTTATGCCCTTTGGTTTGAAAAACGCAGGTGCTACCTACCAGTGGTTCGTGAATAAAATGTTCCAGAAGCAACTTGGGGACACGATGGAGGTGTACATAGATAACATGTTGGTTAAGTCCAAAAAAGCAGACGATCACGTAACCCACCTAAAAGGGATATTCGGGGTCCTAAGAGAATATCGCATGATGCTAAACCCCACTAAATGCTTATTTGGGGTAGCCGTAGGTAAATTTCTAGGTTACATTGTAACACAGCTAGGAATAGAAGCTAACCCCGAACAGGTGAAAGCAATATTAAATATAGAATCACCTAGAAATTTAACAGAGGTTCAAAAATTAACCGATAGAGTAGCAGCGTTGAACAGGTTCATTTCGCGTTCATCAGATTAATGCCACCTATTTTATAACGTTTTGAAAAACAACAAAGGCTTTGACTGGAGTGATGAACACGAAAAGGCCATGCAAGCGCTGGAAGCTTACCTAATGTCTCCACCCCTGCTAACTAAGCTAGTGGAGGGAGAAAAATTGCAATTGTACCTAGCTGTCAGCAGCAAAGCCATAAGCGCAGTGTTAGCTAGAGAAGCTGAAAATCAGCAGCTACCTATATATTACGTAAGTAAAACACTCCTAGAAGCAGAAACGAGGTATTCCTCCCTCGAAAAACTTGTACTAGCATTAGTCACTGCCTCGAAAAAACTCGGGTGTTATTTGAAACGCATACTATACTTGTCATGACTAACTATCCAGTTAAAGCCGTACTTAGAAATCCCGAGCTATATGGAAGAATGAGTAAGTGGGCAATCTGCCTAAGCAGCTATGATATCAGATACATGCCCAGAACAGCTATAAAATCCCACACGCTGGCTGACTTTGTGGCTGACTTTAGCCCAGGTCCGGAACCAGCCGCCGTTCAGGCGGTGAACACAAGTAAAGAAAAATGGCAATTATACGTTGATGGCTCCTCGAATTTCAGGGGAGCTGCACTTGGTGTAGTGCTAAAGTCGCCACATGGGGACATGATAGTAAGAGCTATATGTTGTGATTTTAAAGCAACTAACAATGAGGCAGAATACGAAGCATTGCTTGCAGGTATGGCGGTAGCTAGAGACTTGGGGGCAACACACCTCCAGGTTTTTAGCGATTCCTTACTAATCGTAAGCCAGCTAAAGGGCGAATTTGCAGTACTAGATTCCAAAATGGCCAAGTACCTAGAAATAGCTAAACAAAAAATGAACGAATTTGATAAATTTGATATTAAGCAGGCACCTCGAGATCAAAACACGAAGGCAAACGCCCTAGCTAGCCTAGGCTCCGTCATGAGAAAGTGCAACTTCGATTCGGTGCCGATGGCACACCTAGTCGCGCCCTCAATTTGAAAAAGATGAGCAAGTGATGCCTATTTCTGAGGAAGACGAAGAGGATTGGAGAGAACCTATCATCAGGTACCTACGAGGCGACACCTTGCCTAGCGACAAGCTAGAAGCCAGGAAGTACGGATGAAATGCTCCAGGTATGCTTTAATTGACAACGTCTTATTTAAGAAGTCCTCCTCAGGCATCCTACAATGTTTCCTCAGAAAAAGCGAAGCAAGCACTACCCTAAAAGAGTTCCATGACGGCGAGTACGACACGCACTCAACTGGTAGGACACTAGCTAAAAGAATCCTAACCTATGGCTTCTACTGGCCAACTATAAAACGTGATTGTAGACACCTGAAAATGTGTCTCCCCAAATGAGTAATCCGTGATGAAACATACCGCGTCTCGCGTTTGTTTCGAATCAGAAAAGATGCTTTGAATTCATAAAAGTTGGAAATACGCAAGGTCGTACTCGGAAATATTGAGCAAAGGTCAAAGGCAAGGCAAAAATACTTTCTTTCGGTTTTTTCAAAGGTTTTCAAAGGTTTTCAAAGTGGGATTCTCATGGCTTTTTGATGTTCCATTGGCATGTCCGTTATGTAGCGAACATTTTTTTTACTGTAATGCCGCGCTAGTTTATGTTTAAATTGATGTTTTCTGATTTTTCTATTGATTTTCTTATGTAATTTGTTTGTGCAATGTTTCAATATACGCGCAGTGGAATGGTTACGTAAGAGAATTACGTGAATTAATGTTTATGAGATATGTTAAGCGTCGGAATGTTTGTAGAAAGTGTCGTGTTTGTCTTTTCGGAAAGAAGGGTCGTCTAGAATAATCCGTAATCTTGCAAAATCGAGACGTATGGCAAAGAATTATTCCGAAGGCAAATATTTCAGTTTTTTGGAAAAAAATATATACGCAAAAGGAGCGTATATACGCTGAGGAGCCAGCGTAATATACGCTTGCCTTTTGAGCGTATTACGCTCCCTCAGCGTATATACGCTCCATAGCCTGTTACAATTTGGCAATCACGGGCTTGCTTCCATGGATGAGGTATATACGCTGAGATGAGCGTATAACCTCCTCATGAGCGTATATACGCTCAATTCAGCGTATATAACGCAGGGTTGTTTTGTGCCCTCGTTTTGCTCGTCCTATAATAATATCTCCGCTGCCTTGCTCAGTCCGACACATCTCGACTTCTCACCTCAACTTCACTACGATTTCTTCTGCTTCTACGATACTTTCTCTCTCTAAAACATCTCAAAAACACGATTAATACATTCGTTTTAAGTTCAAAGCACATCGATCCTCTTTCGAATCAACAGCGATAAAAGTTGAATTCTGAGATTGCTCACCAATAATCTCTCTCTCACTTTCTTTAATATGACTAATCCATTGTTATGAGTTTTTAATAATTAAAGCAATGTAGACACACTGTTTAAATCGTTCATGTAAATATGTAGGCGTTTTATTAACGTTTTCATTGTTTCATTGTTTCGTTTCCATTCTTTTCATTTCGTTCATTATTATCATCCATTGTAATTACTAACAATTCTTTATTCTGTATAGCAAATTCGAGGCGAAAGATCATTGCGCTTGCGTTTTATCAGGACTAACAATCGTTTTCTTTGTTTCATGTAGCGATTCAAGGCAAAGATTCGTTTCATTGTGCTTACAAACTAACTTTTGTTTTCTTTGCAGATTTAGGGTAAGAACGAGTTTGCATATACTATTGAAATTCATAAACTTCATATTATTGGCATATTGTCATTATTGTATAACATTGTATTGTTTTTGCTAAACAAAGACTGGAATTATGTGAATCAATTTAAATCAGATTAACTATGACAACTATGTTTTAGGCACCGTTTTTAACATATTAATACAAATGGTCACAATTTCTAGGTTAGTAGTCGCTTGTGCATAATAGTAACATACTTCATAGTAATTTAGGTTAGTTTGCTCCTAAGTGCTAAAAATGTAAGTTGTGTGCATCCAATATCGTGTTTAATGGAATACAATGAGACGAATAGAGGCCGCTACATGCGGGCGAATGGTTACAGATCTGATTCGTACCATTCCCGAACCCACGACTGTTACTTGATTGGACGTGGGGCCATTGATTTGGCACCAACGTTTCGGGCGTCCGTGAATACACCTTTCTAGCACGGTGCTCGATTCCCCCTACTCGACAACACTCACCAACACGCATCTACGTGCGGGATTCCGTGGCTCAGCCCACAGCAAAGCACTCGATTAGTACAAGCCGCGGCGCCGCTATAACCTGAGGGCGCGGCCCACGTCCTAACTTGGCGACTTCACTGGGATATCAACCGTTAGGTGAAGGGACAGCTTGAAAAGTCTCGTAATCCATCATCCACGTTTATGGTTTTAAAATGTTGCATGTGACCTTTCGAATAAGGTCGCGCCTTAGAGTCCTTGGTCTCCATGAGCATGTTTCTATGCTCGAGACCACCTAAGGGAGGGGATACTACCGTTGGTTGCATGTGGTTAATTGATCGCATGCTAAGTCAAGTCCTATCCCGCCATGCCGTGGTGACGTGTACTGATGCGTGTGCATAAGGGTATCTGGCCATACATCGTGAATTTGCATAGTGGTGGAAACTGGCCCAAGCTCATTGCCCTTTAGGCGTGTACACTCTCTGACTTACCTAGACTACATAGTTGGTGCTCATGTATCTCGTAATATGTGTTAATGTAATGAGGTCCTAGCCATATGTACAGTTCTAGACATTTAACGACAGCATTTCATATAGTCGATGGTCATCTTTTAGTTCATATCATGCATCTCATAGCCTATAGTGACTTTAGTTGACCTCTGCCTTAGTCTCTGCGACATAAGTTCACTAGGACTTTGTCTGTCAAGTTTTCGACCTTAGTCACACAGACTTTGATCCTAGGTCTTAGATCCTTGACATAGAGTCCACATAGACTCTGATCTTCTTAGATCTTCCTTGAACTATAGGGTAGGCCAGACTTGACTTAGACGTTGACTTATAGCTCACATTAGATTGACCTTGCATTCAGCCAAGACAGGCTCGACACATAGGCAGGGCATACCTAACCACATAGGACAATGCATACATTCTCACGGACATTTGGTGCCCTTACTAAAAAAAACAAAAAAAAAACAAAAAAAAAAAAACAAAAAAATTCAAAAATCAATAAAAAATTCAAAAAAATATCAAAAAGCGAAAGGGGCACCTTGCATTCATACATTCATTCTAGGAAAGATACCATTAGATTAGACATGCATTTGCATCTGCATTCATGTAATCAATAATACCAAGGAAGTTCCTAAGGGTTTATTTCTTTTTGAAACAGGGGTGCAGTCGTCTTCCACGCCCTTGCTCGACCCAAAGCAGTTTGAGCCCTCAGCCAGTCAAACTTAGCCTCTATAAGCTTCCATATGGTCCCTCAGCCCAATCCAAACTCTAAGCCTTCTCCAACCTTCACAGCCCACTAACAATGCGAAACCGACACCCTCAGCCCAATCCAAAAACCTAACCTTCATTGCCCATCAGCCTTAACACAAAATGGCCTGCTCCAAAGAAAAGCTCCAAAAGCTTGCCGAGCAAAGTTTCCAACAGCTTGAAGCTAGCTCAAGGAGTTGACCTCAGAGCACTCCTTGGAACAAAGCTGTTTGAAAAGGCAATAAAAAAGTCCACCGACCTGCCACCTTCTACCAAGACGCACCTCCTCTTGACCTAAACCTTGCAAGCCAAACTGCCAAGGATTTCTTCAGCGAGAATACGCCAAGTTCCAAGCCGAGGTTGATGACCATCGAGTTCCATATAAAGGGATTTTTAAGACCACATGGCGACTTAGAGGGATTGACCGTGGCCTTTGTTTTTTCAATGGTCTTTCCCTTTCTTGGAACGATATGTCAGAAGTGGTTTCTTTTCATCTTCCTGAAGAAAGAAATAGCTATTGGGAGACATCATTCCACAGGTTCATTGGCAAGATAGCAAAGGGTAACATTTTCAGACGCAAACATCACAGTCGAGAGTTGAAATAATTAACCAGGGAGGAGAATCGGGGGTTCACTACCTATCTGACTAGATGGAGAGGGAGTTGCTTGCACCTAGCTAGTCATCCGGCTCCAACATGAAGAAGGATGGTTAAGACATTCGTTTCTAACTCCAGCCGGAATATCAAGATCAATCTCAAGTATCGAGGCCCTTTACCACTCTGCCGGCAAAGGTCTACGGACATTGGAGGTGGACATAGAGAATGATCTTCTAGAGTCTTAGCTTTAGGATGTCGAGTCGGAGAGTCCCTTTCCTAGAGTTTTCTTGTATCTTTTTTTTTTTCCATTGTTTCGAGTCTATGTCATTAGGTTTAGGATTAAGGTTCTGCAATGCTCAGATGTAATAAGATTTCTGTTTGTTTTCATAAGAGAAGTTTTGTTTTCCTTTAGACTCATGATAGTTTGTGGACTTCTAAGCTTTTAATTGGGAATCAAATTAATGATCGCTCGAAATGGAACGATTGCCTAGAGGAGGCTCTTCACTACGCTCCACAAAAACACCTCTTCCCTCCATTCCTTCTCAGTTATCAAAAAATCCCTTGCAACCGCCTTTTGGAGCCAAAGACACTATCATTCAGCTATCATTCTTTCATCACGTCCCATTGACCTAACCCTTTGGGACAAACCGTGCGTAGGAAAGACATGTGCGAAAAAAAAAGAAAAGAGAGAAGAATAAAACGGGCAAAAAAAGCAAAAAGCAAAAATCAAAGTCCAAATGCCAGTCATTTCAACCAAATGCCAATCAATCCAATGCAAATCCAAAGTTAAAGCCAATTCACAAAAAGCAAAAGTTCTGAAAAGCACACTGCGCAACGACGTGGGTCACTTCATGTCATCAGCCTTTTCACCTCAAACAAAGCTCACATTACACAAAAAGCCCTCTCTACACGAGGCATGTCCAAATCATTCACGAGAACTACGATGGTCTTGATTCCAAAAAGGATACGTAGTGAAGACTCTTTCTCGCAGGTCCGACCAATTCTGAGGATCATCATATGGTTTTGCTTCTCTCTTAAAGTCAGAAGCACAAATTCCGTAGTGTAGCACCCGACATAGACTCGAGTTTGAACTACATCGTCTAGGCCAACCAATCAATTCCCCATTCACTTACCCTCAGTCACAAATTTTAGGCCTTGGCATTTTCTTGAACCTTTAGCTAAGTTCTTATCGTACACCTTAAGGGGTCTCTCCCAACCTCGTCCTTAGGCTATCACTCTCAGCATTCTCGCAGGCATTCTGCCTCAAAGCATCGCATTGCAGCATTTCCTCCATGTTCGTCCTCGTGCAGCATTCTGCTCAAGTTACTGATTTGGGCAAATCTGTATCACAACATCCTCTCTCTCACCTCATGCAGCATTCAGTCTCAAGTTACTGATTTGGGCAAATTCAAAATCACAATCCCTCACCATAACCCCCAGACAAAAAGCTAAGCCAACCCATGACTTCCACAAAACATTCCTTGCCTTTACATCAACCATTGCACTAGACCTCGAAAAAAAGGAGACGCTCCATCAAGCTGGGGGCTCACCCACTAAACAACCATCGACATCACTAAAGTCAGCCATTCCCACCCCAATCCTGGGTTTTGGGGCTCACTTTGGTACTACTTGCAATCACAAGCATCAACTTTGCTCGAATGGGGCTTGAGCGGCTCCATCTCCGCAATCCAAAGCAATTTAGCATTAGTTAACTTCGCTTGGTCGTTTCATGCATTAGATCCCCAAAGAATAGACTTGCATTACACATCCAGCCATTGCAACACTTCATACGCATACAATCATGCATTGAGCATTACATACATCATCATGGCATATGCATCCTGCAACAACACTCTTTACACATTGCACAAACACTTGCACATTACAACACATCTGCACCATTTGCACGTCGCACATTGCAGCCACCTCAACACGAGGCTAGGGCCATCTTACATGCTTTTGCCTGCAACGCCTATAAACCGGCATTCATGCGCTATAACGCGATCGTTGCTACATCGCAACATTCTTCCCCGAAAAGCAGGTCAGACCGTAGGGAAGGTTTCCTGAGGACGGGCGTTTCCGAAGGAATTATATCATCACTTCACAATGCCTATACGGCATTCATTATACGTATAAAGACGCGATTGTTGCCTGGACGCAACTCTTCCCGAAGCAAGTCAGCCGTAGGGGAACTTTCGAAGGAACGAGGCGCTTCGACGGAACCTTGCATACTTTGACTGTCGTCTTACGAGATTCTCATCTCTTTCTCTTCCGATCGTCAAAGTGGGGGCCTTCTTCCCTACAGACAACTCCTTTACACACTATGGGTTTTGAAATTTCTTTCTCCCGACACAGAAATTTCCATACATGCACACCGGGTTTTGGAACTTTCTCTCTCCCGCACCAGAAATCCACATATAATGGCACATTCGGGTCTAAATACGATTTCTCCGCTACAGAAACAAACAACCATACTTTCGGGTCTCGATTTCTCCCTTCTCTGTAATATATGTTATACATGTTCTTCGACGCACAAGAAATCTTCAACAACCATCTTCGGGTCTTGGAATCTTTCTCCCGGCTACACCGAAGTTCCGTCAAGCACATTTTCGGGTCTTTGGAATCTTCTCCCGCTACAGAAGTTCCGTCAGCTACATCTTCGGGTCTTTGGAATCTTTCTTCCCCGCTCAAGAAGTTCCGGCATCTCTTCGGTGTTTTGGGAATTTCTCTCGCACCAGAATTTCCGCATAAACCAATCACAATCTCCGAAAAGCCAAGGTCAGCGTAGGGAGAAACCACCCGAGGATCAGAGCGTTTCGAGGGCACAGTACACCGCATGGGGCGCGGTAAAACAGGTAAACTAAATTTGTTTTGGCAGGTACCGCCTTGGTGGCGTAAAGGGTAACTCAGGGTGCAGAAGTCTTGAGTTGCTCTCCGTCCCGAATCGAATACTTTGACTTTCGTCTTACGAGACTATCGTCTCTTCCAGAGCTCAGTCAAAGTGGGGGCTTCTGTAGACCACCTGAAATGTGTCCTCCCAAATGAGTAATCCGTGATGAAACATACGCGGTCTCGCGTTTGTTTCGAATCAGAAAAGATGCTTTGAATTCATAAATTGGAAATCGCAAGGTCGTACTCGAAATATTGAGCAAGAGTCAAAGGCAAGGCAAAAATACTTCTTTCGGTTTTTTTCAAAGGTTTTCAAAAGGTTTTTTCAGGGATTCTCATGCTTTTGATGTTCATCATTCCGTCACATTTTCTGATCCGCCAGTATTTTAAATTATTTTCTGATTTTTCTATGATTTCTATGAATTTTGCAATGTTAAATACGCAGAATACGCAAAAATACGTGAATAATTAGAGAATACGCGAATGTTCTAGAAACGTACTTTTTGCGAAAGGAAGCGTCTAGAATAATCCGTAATCTTGCAAAATCGAACGTATGGCAAAGAATTATTCCGAAGCAAATATTTCAAGTTTTTTGGAAAAAAATATACGCAAAAGGAGCGTAAATAGTGGGAGCAGCGTATATACGCTGCTCTTTGACCGTATATACGTGCCCTCAGCGTATATACGCTCCATAGCGTAGTACAATTTGCATATCACCTGGCTTGCTTCATGGATGAGCGTGATATACGCTGAGATAGCGTATATTACGCTCCTCATGAGCGTATATACGCTACATACTCAGCGTATATACGCAGGGTTGTTTTGTGCTCGTTTTGCCTCGTGCCTATAAATACTCCCTGCCTTGCTCAGTCCGAACATCTCGACTTCTCACCTCAACTTCACCTACGATTTCTTCTGCTTCTACGCATTACTTTCTCTCTCTAAACACTCAAAAACCATTAATACATTCGTTTTAGTTCAAGCATCGATTCTCTTTCGAATCAAACAAGCTATAAAAAGGTTGAATTCTGAGATTGCTCACCAATAATCTCTCTCTCACTTTTTCTTTTAATATTGACTAACCATTGTTATGAGTTTTAATAATTAAAGCAATGTAGAAACTCACTTTAAATCGTTCATGTAAATATGTAGGTTTATTAACGTTTTCATGTGTTTCATTGTTTCGTTTTCCATTCTTTTCATTTCGTTTCATTATTATCATACATTGTAATTACTAACAATTCTTTATTCTTGTATAGCAATTTCGAGCGAAAGATCCATTGCGCTTGCGTTTATCAAGGACTAACAATCGTTTTTCTTTGTTTTCATGTGCGATTCAAGGCAAGGATTCGTTCATGTGCTTTACAAACTAACTTTTGTTTCTTTGCAGATTTAGGGTAAGACGAGTTTGCATATACTTTGAAAGTTCATAACTTCATATTATTGATATTGTCATTATTGTAAACATTGTATATGTTTTGCTAAAACAAAGACTGGAATTATGTGAATCACTTTAACTCAGATTAACTATGGACAACCTGTTTTAGGCACCGTTTTAACATGATTAATACAAAGTGTCACAATTTCTAGGTTAGGTAGTCGCTTGGCATAATAGTAACATACTTTCATAGTAATTTTAGGGTTAGTTTCCTTCCTAAGGTGCTAAAAAATTAAGTGTGTGCATCAATAAATCGTGTTTAAAGGAATTCAATGAGACGAATAGAGGCCGCTACATGCGGCGAATTGGGTTACAGATCTGATTCGTACCATGTCCCCGAACCCACGACTGGTTACTGATTGGACTGGGGCCATAATTTGCACACACGTTTCGGCTCCGTGAACCTTTTAGGCACGGTGGCGATTCCCCTCTCGACAACACTACTCCACGCAAACTCACTGTCGGGAGTTCCGTGGCTCAAGCCCACGCAAAAGCACCTCGATGTAGTACCTTAAGCCGCGCGCGCGCTATTACGCTGAGGGCAGCGGTCCACGTCCTAGCAGTGTGCCACACGAAATGTAGGGAGTCGTGATAGCTGCCAAAGAATGCAGGTACAATCCACAGACACCTGAACAATTTCACCCATGCCCTCACTCCATGGCGTTTCATGAAGTGGGGTTTGGATATCGTAGGTAGCTACCTAGTGC
>SNQN01002145.1:68333-79007 GCA_008642245.1 Bassia scoparia | reverse complement strand
ACGTGGGGCCATTAATTTGGCACCAACGTTTCGGGCGTCCGTGAATAACCTTTATAGGCACGGTGGCGACTTCCCTTACTCGACAACACTACCCCAACGCACTCACGTGCGGGTTTCGTGGCTCAAGCCCACGCAAAGCACCTCYATGTAGTACCAAGCCGCGCGCCCGCTATATGCGAGGGCGCGGCCCACGTCCTACAGAGTGGCTATGCAGGCGCATGCCACCACGCGCGGGCAGAGGCACGTGCGAAACCCTCACGCACGGGCAGAGGCGCYGACGAACTAGGGCATGCGCGGACGCTCAAAACGCTTGCTGGAAGAAAGGGGGAACCCTGTAGGCGCGTGCCATCCACGCGCGGGCAACACCTCGATGCGCGTGCAACACTCTAGCTAAACTACTAAACTTCGAACGACCATAACTTCTTGCTTGGTTATCGGATTACAGCTTGTAATATACTGTTGGAAAGCTCTCGAAGTCTACTTTCAATGCAAAAATTCTCACTCGCAAATTCTATGTATAAAAAAAGATATGGCTCGAAGAAAAKGTTAGAGCAAAKGTTRAAGTGCCTTAAGGCTCAACCTAAGCAACCACAACCAAACCAACAAGTAGGYAGGCCTAAAACCAATATGTGCACATCTAGGCAACTTGCAAATCACTCACAAAGATATAAAAGAAGAGAAAACTAAAGAAAAACCTATAAAAACCACTAAAAACTAAAAAGCTTTGCAAAACTAAACAAAGTGGAAATCTAACCAAAAGGTTAGTGAATTCGTATTGAAAACACATATATTGGCCAAAATAAGGAAGGAATAAGTGCCTAAATGTGACCATTTTTGGCACTTATCATATACACCTAAAAAATTACTAACACTAATCTATCATATGAAAAATATATCACACACAATATATTTTTGTACGGGTGTCGGGGRGTCACCGGGCCGGATTAGGTCCGGTTCCTCTGCCCCAGAGGGTACAATTAGTTGATGACTCAGTTTGTTTGCTCGAATTGAATTCTCGCTTTTGCATAGTGTGCGTATGCCTAGAGTCGTGTGTTTCTACTCGAAACAGGTAGAGGAAGTCGCTACCGCACTTCTTTCGGGAAGCTGCGGAACCCGATTTAAGCATTGTCTATAATTGCATAAAGTAAGTGAATGACTCCATGTCTGGTAGTGCACCAAAGGTATGGAATAGGGGACAAGAGTAAGGGTGTAGTAGTGCACAACACCTGGCTACGTTTATATAGAGGCCTCTACTCGGTCATTGCGAGTCCATTGCTAGAAAGACAACAATAAATATATTTTTGTTTTAACCCTAAGCATGCAAATTACTAGGCAGGTTGGTAAAAAAAAATATATGCATATAGGACTAACTTTTTTTTGCGACATATGTTGTTTAGWTTCCTATTCAAGTTAACTATAAGCCAATTTGTCKAAGAATTAGTGTAATTAGGAATGAGAACAAGTGATTTGTTGGTCTTGTTTAAGACATAATAATAATGTGATTTGCAAGCATGGAAGCATTCAACAAGAAATAAAACTTGTGCCAAATGTTTGATTTTAATTCATGTCGAATAGTTTTTAATCAATATTACACGCTAATTTGCAAATAAAGTTAAATTTCTAACAAGCATGCAAAAAGGGGGTTAACAAATCAACACATTAGCCTCATACTAACCTTGCAACAGGGTGCTTTCAATTGAGAACGATGCTAYGGATCCTCTCGAACACATTTGAACACGAACAAACCCAAATCAAACTCAAAATAAACCAAGAACCCAAATGGGTCTATGAATGAATGTGAATTTGTATTTTGAAATGTGTTTAATTGTGTTTTAGAATTTATGTGTGAATTGGAATGTGAGAGAGAGTACTTGAGAGAGTTTTTAGAGAGAGAGTGTGGGATATCGGGCATAAGCCGAGCATATGAAGTGTGTGTTCAATGTGGGCTGTGGGTGKAGTATTTATAGGCAAATAAAGCTTGGAGAGCAAGGATACTAGGCGTAATTACGCCCAGTTGGGCGCTATAGCGCCCAAAATTCCTTCCTCTCTTCGCTTAATTTTTTGCCTTTTTTAGCTTATGCGTATCAGAATAAAATCAGAATAAAATGTTAACTAATGTTATTCGTGCCCAAGAAGCTATGGGATTAATGTATATTGTCTTGGGGAGCAATCTAAGTGGACCCCACCTTCTAGAAGGTTCCATTAACTTCCGGAACTTGCCATTTTGCTCGGGTATGCGTTTTAGGTTTGAAAATCCTTAAATTTTTTTGTACAAGTCCTAAAAATATGGGAAAATATGCATAAATTTCCTTGTAAAAAATAGTGCGTTGTGTTAAAATTTTGTGAATTTTGAAATTTTTTTCATAATTTAATTAATCAACGTGAAATTAATTAAATTATTGAAAATTTCAAAAAATGAAAAAAATACTTTAGAAAAATCCCAAAAATTCTAAATAATTCTAGAAAAATGTTTCAAAATAAGTTAAAATTACTTGAAAATTCAAAATCATTTTTAAGGGTGCTCTGTGTTGGGAAATGTGTCTAGTATAGTGAAAACTTGTCTTATAAGGGTCTGTTAGGGCCCTATCTCTCTCTATTCAGCTTGTGCGGCAAAGGGGTGTCTTATCATCAGCCGTCTTGGGCTAGGAATAAATGTAGGTATCTACAGAAGCCCCCACTTTGGCTGAGTTTTTAGAGAAGAATATCTCGTAAAACGAAAGCCTAATTATCTAGTACCTGCAAAACAATTGTGTTAGTTTTAGGTGCACCTGCGGTTGTTGTTGCTAGCTTGCTTGCTGCTTATCTATTAGTCCTTGTTTTTATGTCTCTTTCATTGCTAATTTGCTTGCTTTCATCTCCGATCTAGTACTGTTCACTTGGGATTTTTGTGCGCGTGCTTTTGCTATTGTCTGACTCTATCCTTTTCCCTACGACCGTCCAGGACTTCATGGGGAATTTGTGTCTATGCCTGCATCTATCTTTCAGCTTTGCCTTTTCCATCGTCAGAGAGCACGAACAATCTTTTATCACCATTGTGAGAGAGCACGGTCACTTTTCATCATCTTTTGAGGGCCTAGCTTCATCTTCATCGTTCTGAAAGAGCACAACGTCTTTATGCGAGAGAGCACAAACTCTTTAGCCTTGTTCGTTCTTAGTTGTTGTTAGAGAGCAAAACGTCTTTAGTTTTAATTACTTCTTAGCCATTATGAGAGAGCACAACCTCTTTAGATTTAATTTCGTCTTAGCTGTTGTGAGAGAGCATAACCTCTTTGGTTTAAATTTTGTCTTAGATGTTGGGAGAGAGTAAAACCTCTTTGGTACCATTGTGGGAGAGGACGAACTCTTCATTGTGAGAGAGCAAAAACGACTTAGCTCTAATTCCGTCTTAACTYTTGTGAGATAGCACAACCTCTTTGGTTTTAKTTCTGTCTTAGATATTGTGAGAGAGAACAACCTCTTTGGTACCATCGTGAGAGAGCACGGACTCTTTGTTATGAGAGAGCACAACCTCTTTATGTGAGAGAGCACAAAATCTTTAGCACCATCGTGAGAAAGCACGTACTCTTCGTTATAAGAGAGAGAACAAACTCTTTATTGTGAGAGAGCTACAAACTCTTAGTGTAAGAGAGGCACCAAACCCTTTTTTGTGGAGGAGCACAACCTATTTATAGACCCTTCATCCTCCCTTGTAATTCGGCTCGAGCTTTATCCCTCTCTCAGGCTTAAGTCCATCTAGGAATACTTCTTAAAATAACCAACCTCTTTTTGGTGCCCCGGTCCAAGATCCACCATTTAGTCGTTCTAATCTAGGGAGAAATGCCTACTTATCATCCTTTTCCTTGCTTAACTTATTTTTAGTGCCTGCTTGGATCTGCTTTATGTCTGTTAACTCTTTTCGGTGTCGTCTTTCAAGGAAAACTTTGGGATTACGTTTGCGTATAACAATGATCGCGATATAGCTATATTTTTTTGGTGCCTGCTTGATATGCTTATAGCCTGCTTATTTTTCTTCGGCACTATGCATCAAAAAGATTTCTCACTTAACCGTTGTGTAATAATGTTTTTGTTGTTGTTATTGCTAGGGATGGTGTTGTTGAGTTTCGGGGATCTATTGTACCTCGACTGAGATCCTTAATTTTGGGTTTTTAACCGTCGAACCTTCTCTTTTGCTTTACCTTTGACTACGTGATTGTCCATTTTTCAAATGTATAGTACATGTAGTAGGACGTTTTGTGATTTTGGTGCATTGAACCTTTTAGGAGGAATAGGGTTTCCTGCACTTGTAATTAATGTCAAACTGAATGATTATTCTACAGATCTAATTGTTGGTTCTAAGAATCAGCCACAAACGTTGTGCTTGGCTAGGAAGCCAGTCCTTGTTTGCTAGACTAGGAGCTTAATGCTGGCGCAGATACCTTTGATCGCCGTTGATGTGAGATCTAGACCTGTAGCTTGGGAAAAACTTGGTTTGCTGACTTGTGACATGCCTAGGACAACTGATTTGATTTACTTTGGGTTTAGCTCCTTGGCTGTGATCTATAAAGTTTTCACGTAAGGTGGACCATAGCTTACATTGGTTTGTTTTAGGGCTCGCTTACACTCCTTGACTTTGAGGGTTGACTTGTTTGGACTTTGCATTGGTGATTTTGTTAGTTGATTGACTCTATGCATGCAGCTTTAACTCGACACTGGTGCAATTGACTTGCGTCTTTTGGCAATTTAGTGCTTAACTTATTAGTGACATGGTGCATTTGACTTAGACCTAGTCTGCAAGCACTATAATGCAAAATTATTGTGGAATGGTGACTTATTAAGTCACTTAGTCAAGGAAGGCAAATACAAGATCGAGCCTTCTTGACTAAGTTTTAGGCCTTCAAACCCCAACATGTTGAGATAACCAAAGCTTCCTTTTCCAAACTTGTTGAAAGAGGCTTGTGTGGCTAATCATTAGTGTATGGTAGTCCCATCGAATATAATGAAGGGCCTCTTGTGCTTGTGAAAAGGTGTTGTGATGTCCTTTGTCCTTTACGGTGCTAGAGCTTAACGGTCTAGAGCTTTTTGCTGGTGTTGAGAAGATTTTCCATTGTTATAGTTCTAGTGGTCAGCAAAGGCTAAAACCTAGCGTATTGCTGAATCTTCACTGTCCTTCTTGCGCGGTTGTTTCATCGTGTATATGTTCAGCAAGTCTTGCTTTTTTAATCTCACCCGCGATTTTGATGTGTGCAAGACACGGGGCCTGACTCAAGTCATCAACTTGAGTTTGTACTTGTTTTGTAGCCGCAGGTGAAGAATTGCTATCGCCGGTAGGAAGCAACACAAGTCCTTGATTTGATGAAACTGAATGTGATTCGTTGATGTAAGGGACTCGTTGTTTTAACTGTAATGCCCCGTATTGATTCCGAGAGGTAAGTTGCAAAGATTATTGCAAAACGTTGTTGGGCCCAAAGTGGTGATGCATTTGCCCTAAGGGTGCATAACTTATGAAGCAAATAAAGTATACTTAAGTCAGGACTTAAGTTCGGTGATCCTCCTGGGAAAGAGAGCATTTTGTAAGAATGAGAAACCTTATGCCAATATAAAGCCCTCACTGACAATTACCAGTCTTGTATGTTGGTTGTAATGCATAGGTGATCTAGATGAAGCTATAAGCCCACAATATTATTGGAGTAACCATTGAGCCATGTCCTGGCTATTTCCTTTAGACTCCGCTATGACACTAGGTCAATGAACTTGAGTCTATTGCTCCTTTGGGAAAGGAACAAGAAATGAGGATTTGTTTGCATTTATAAACATGAGCGTGACCTCTCTCTCTAGATTTTTTCTCCTTCTAGTTTCTGCCATGGCCTCGAAATTGTAAGAGTAAGGAAAATTTCTCAGGGAAAGGGAGTAAGAAAGCTGGGTAGGTACTCGAAGTCATATCGGATGTTTCGCTCCATCTCGCTATTCCCATCAAGGGGGAAAATTGAAATCTGAAGGGTGCTGTTGCGCGACGATCTCCTCGATTGGAGATGGAAGATGAGGATGTCTTTGATAATTGTCTGCTGAGGATTCAATGGAGGAATTGGTGCAACGATCGAAGATGAAAGCCAGTCTATCTGAGTGGCCTTGGTGTGCTCAACTCTCTGCCAGGAGGGGCCTGTTCTAATTCTGGCGTGGGGGGATTCTCGTTTGCCAATTTTCTGAGATAGGTACCTATTCGAGTCTAATAATTTGCATTCCCGTGACTAGTAAGTGCTGCTGTTCATACTCCTGCTGTTAATTCTTGCCTGCACTTCTATTGTGTGGATACTGGACTTCTGCATTCTGTACCCCCTGAATTTAAACACCTGGCGTTTGGGGTAGTCGGCTTATATGTCTGAGGATTCTTTCTGAAATTTGCATTACTCATGTGAGTTGCGGATGAATTAGCTTATTGGAAGTCTTGGGGTAGTTATGTATGGTTGGCGTCGAATCCGAGAGTGGGTTGATTGAGGGTTTCCAGTAAAGCGCTTTGGGGTGCGTTCAAATGTGGATAAACGTGCTTTTTCTTAGAGAGGGTGTTCCTGGGTTCGTTTTTTGAATGCCTGAACTGCAGAATAAAGCATTTGGACATGAAAATATTCTTGCTTGAAATCATAGCAGTCTTTTGAGGAAGTGGACTGATGGTATGGAGTTGAATTGTGAGGATATTTTGTCTGTTCCTGTGTGATCCAATGCTGAACTTACTCTCTAAATATTGGGGCTGTTTGACAAAGCTGGTTGGGGTCTTGGGACAGCCAATTAAGCTTGATGCAATGCCCAAAAAACGGGAAAAGTGGGTCTTATGCTAGTAGTGTTAGTGGATTGAAGATTAATGGCCATTCTGGTTTATTCCCCTTTTGTTAATGAATTTGGTGGAGAAAGTTTCGCAGAAGTGATGTATGGATGGAGCCTGTTAGTGTGCCACTGGTGGATTTTTGGGGCAGTGAAGCTTTAGTCGTGCAGGAAGAAGGTGCCCTAGGGTGTGGAAGCCAAGAGGTTGTCCAGGGCCAACGTCTACTGTGTCCCAGGCAAGCTCATGAAGTTCTGATCTCTCAATTGCAGGGCACCTGCCGCTGTGATACGTCGATCCCTATCACATCACTAGTCTGCTTGTTGCTATGCCTATTCGAGGCCTTCTCCTCTGAAAGGTATCTGAGTCAGGACCGCCTCCTGATGATTTGTTGGAGATGTTTGTTGTTGGGCAGATGCCAGTGCAGCCAAGTTCAATCCCTCAGCCTATTGTTGATTATGATATATGACTTTATTTGGAATGTCAGGGTTTGAATAAGCCCAAAGCAGAAGGAAAGTCAAAATTTTTATTCAGCAATAAATGTGGTTTGGTTGTGTGCTTGAAAACAAAAATTAACATCAGTTTGATGCTCTTTATGCTAATATCTTTCAAGGTTGGAGTATTACTACAAAATTTTCTTTACTCATTCGTGTGGTCGAATTCTTGTGGCTGGGTGGGATTCAGTTATTTGGGTGTCCCTGTGGTTAGTAACTCCCAAACTGTTTGCATGTGGGAGTTACTCATGTACTCTAATAAATCTTTTCATATTACCTTTGTGTATGCTTTTAATGAGAGACATGCCTAGATTATACCTGTTTGGGATATCTGGTCCAGTTAGCTGTTTACCACTACTGTCCATGGTTTAGTGGCTGGGGACTTTAATTCTCTCTCTTCACTATGAAGGACAGATTAGGGAGTGAAGGTTCAGTTCGGAGTTGGCTGATTTTCACAAAGTGTTGTGATAGCAGGTTTTTGATCTCCCTTCTAAAGGTTGTATTATAACCTGGACTATAAAATAAGGGCTAGCAGGGCTTTTGTAAAACTGGATAGATGCTTGGCTAATGAAGAAGTGGATGGATTCTTTTCCCCAATCCTTTGTTTTCTTTCCATCCGGGGGAGATTTGATCATTGGCTGCAGTTGTGCAGTTTGGTGCCCATAAGTTTTTCAGGAAACCCTCATTCATTTTTTGATATGGGAGTGATCATGTTGATTTTATCACGTCTGTTTGATCAAATGTTGGACAGAGGGTACTTGGATACCTATGTAATGTACGTTGGCTTCAAAAAGCTCAAAAAGCTCAAGCTTCCAGCTCAGGCAATTCAACACAAGTTCTTTTCTAATATAAGAGGACAATTTGCTATGGCAGGAAAAAGGTTGAGTGTGTCCGGTGAATATGCAATGCTATCCTCAATGATGTTTTCCCTTATCTGCTAAAGAAGAATCAGCTAGTATGCATTTTAGGGAGGTGAAAAAGAGTATTTGAGCTCTTATCTCAGAAAGCAAGATTAAATTGGTTGAGGCTGGTGGAGAGAATTTCTCACATATTTTCATCAGGCAATTAAGTTCGGAAATTTTCAGCATGCAAGTTCTTTCGATTCAGGACATGCATGGCCACTTTCCCATGAATACTTCATCAGGTGTTCTAAAAAGCTTTTTGAGGATTATTAATGTTACTTTACTTGGTACTGAGATCCCAGCTACTGAAGTGGTGAAACAGAGATCAATTGATCTGGTTCCAGTGCTTCTCACAGCAATGTGAATATTTTAACCTTAGGCTATCACTGATGATGAAATTAGGAAGGTATGTGGTCCTATTCCAGGTGATAAATCTCCAGGCCGGATGCATAATAGTCACTTTTTTCAAAAAAAGCTTGGAATGTGGTTGGTTCTGATGTTTGCACTGCTATTATGAATTTTTTCCTTCATGGGAATATGTTAGTGCTGTTAAATTGTCAAATGCTTCACTCTCATTCCTAAAAATGCAAAAATCCTCATATGTTTTGGATTTCAGGCCTATTGCATTTGCACAACTGTGTAAAAGTGATCTTCTACTCTTGTGTGCTAGATTGAAGGATGTTATTGCCTCTTTATTGTTTGCCCATCAATCCTGGATTGTTTCAGGCAGACAGATTTTCATAAGGTGAGCATTCAGGATTTAAGTGGGTACTTATCAAGGAAGTCTATCACCGACTGTTCTTCTCAAGATTGATATCAAAAAGGCTTATATTCAGTCCAACTTGGAAGTTTACATGATATGCTTCAAGCTTTGAGGTTTCCCCAGTTATCAGTTTCATCAAAACGTGGATTATGAGTGGTGTCACTTCTCCCAAGTTTTTTCTCTTTGTACTAAATGGTCAAATGCATGGCTTCTTTGAAGGAGGAAGGGTTGAAGGCAAGGGATCCTATTTCCGCCTTGCTCTTTGTGAATTTTATGGAATATTGGGTCCCAGGCTCCTTGTTTGGGTGGGGCGCAGCCAGGTTACATTTTTCCATTAATAGGTGTAAGGCTCTAAGCTAAATCACTTAGTCCCTTGCTGATGATTTGATGTTGTTGCAAAGGTGAAAAACATTCGTGCTTTTGACTCTTCGAGCCCTTGCACTTTTGCTGCTACTTTCAGGCTAGTAGCAATTCTGGGAGTCTGCCATTACTTGTAATGTGGATGATGCAGTTAGAACAGAGATCTTCATTTGTCTCATTTCGTCTGAAGTATCTTCCCTTTCAAATATCTGGGGTTAAGATAAATGCAAAGAAGAATTCCGAAAGGTGATTGTGATTTTTGATTGACACAAATTACTAGAGAATCCGACCTGGGGGACTAGATCTTTATCTTATGCAGGCAAGCTCAATTGATTATTCAGTTCTTTTGCATCTCAACTCTATTGGGCTAGTATGTTTTTGCTGCTAAATTCAGTTCTTGAAGGTGTCAACAGGGTGTGCAGAGCTTATCTTTGGGAAGGTAAGGCTTCTCTTCTAAAATGTCTCTGGTGGCTTGGGATCTTATTGTAGAGGAAGAAATTATGGGGGTTTGGGGTTTAAATCTAGTCAAGCTTGAACTATTGCCCTTTTGGGTAAGTATGGTTGTGGTGTATTGCTTCCAAAGCTGATTCTCTTTGGGTCAAGTGGATTCAATAGTGTTAACTTAAAAGGTAAGGTTGGCTGATCTTACAACCCCCTAACTGCACGTGCCAGTTGGCTACTGAGAAAACTATGTAGATCAAGGACATGTCGAAGAATGGGTATAGCAGTGACAAGTGGGCTTTTCAAGCGAAGGCTATTCTGTTAGAAGGCTACAAAGGTTAAAGGCCTGAGACAACTCCAGTTTCCTGGGATGGTTGGGTTTGGAAACAGGTATGAACATTCCCAAATGTACTCATTGCTGGCTCATTATGACTAGGAAGCTCAAGACAAGAGATAGATTGATTCAGTTTTCACTTGAATGTGCCCTGCGTTTGTCCTCTCCTGTGGTGTGCTGATGAGTCTATTGATCATCTTTTTTTTGCTGTGGTTTTCTAAACAGCTTTTGTATGCATCGTTTGAGGAGTCAGTTGCATGATTCATGAGGATCTTTCTTCCTTAGCATTTGAATCAATGGGCTGTTGGGAGAAGTTTTAGACACAGAGTCTGAAGAGTATTGTTGTGGGCTTTGAATGTACTATATTTGGAATGCAAACGGCAACAGGCTATCTGGATTATGGCTGTCTTAGGCCTGATGTTTGTATTGAACTTTTTGTTAGCATTCCTGCTTATTGGAGGATTATTTCTAATGCCTAGGAAAGTCTGTAAAGATAGACCTTTGGTTTAGTAAGCTTAGCTTAGCTTTGCTTGTTGTGTTTTTGGACTGTTTTTTGCTGAAGGCCTTGTTTGCTGTTGTTTGGTTGTTGT
>SNQN01002145.1:35994-68308 GCA_008642245.1 Bassia scoparia | reverse complement strand
CCTTTGACTACGGTGATTGTCCATTTCAAATGTATAGTCATCCTAGTAGGACGTTTTGTGATTTTGGTGCATTGAACTTTTAGGAGGAATAGGGTATTCCTGCACTTGTATTAATGTCAACTGAATGATTATTCTACAGATCTAATTGTTGTCTAAAAGTCAGCCACAAAAACGTTGTGCTTGGCTAAGGAAGCCAGTCCTTGTTTGCTAGACTAGGAGCTTAATGCTTGCGCAGATACCTTGACCCGTTGATGTGAGATCCTAGACTGTAGCTTGGGKAAAACTTGGTTTTGCTGACTTGTGACATGCTAGTGACAACGTGATTTGATTTACTTTGGGTTTAGCTCCTTGGCTGTGTATCTATAAATTTTCACGTAAAGGTGGACCATAGCTTTACATTGGTTTGTTTTAGGGCTCGCTTACACTCCTTGACTTTGAGTTGACTTGTTTGACTTTGCATTGGTGATTTTGTTAGTTGATTGACTCTATGCATGCAACTTAACTGCGACATGGTGCATTGACTTGCGTCTTTTGCAATTTAGTGCTTTAACTTATATGTGACATGGTGCATTGACTTAGACCTAGTCTGCAAGCACTATAATGCAAAATTATGTGGAATGTGGACTTTATTAATCACTTAGTCTGTCTCTTATACACATCTAGATGTGTATAAGAGACAGGACTTAGACCTAGTCTGCAAGCACTATAATGCAAAATTATGTGGAATGTGGACTTTATTAATCACTTAGTCAAGGAAGCAAATACAAGATCGAGCCTTCTTGACTAATGTTTTAGGCTCAAACCCCCAACATGTTGAGATAAAAGCTTCCTTTTCAAACTGTGTTGAAAGAGGCTTCGTGTGGCTATCATTAGTGTAATGGTAGTCCCTCGAATTATGAAGAAGGGCCTCTTGTGCTGTGAAGGTGTTGTAGATGTCCTTTGTCCTTTACGGTGCTAGAGCTTTAACGTCTAGAGCCTTTTTGCGGTGTTGAGAAGATTTTCATTTGTTATAGTTCTAAGGTCAGCAAGGAKTTAAACCTAGCGTATTGCTGAATCTTCACTGATCCCTCTATGCGCGGTGTTTCATGTGTAATCATGTTRAGGCAYGTCTTCCTTTTAATCTCAACCCCCCGATTTTGATGTGTGCAAAGACACGGGGCTGACTCAAGTCATCAACTTGAGTTTGTTACTTGTTGTAGAGCACGGTGAAGAATATGCTATCGCCGTAGGAAGCACACAAGGTCCTTGATTTGATGAAACTGAATGTGATTCGTATGTAAGGACCTTGTTTGTTTTACTGTAAGCCCGTAATGATTCCGAGAGGTAGTGCAAAGATTATTGCAAAACTTGTTGGGCACAAGTGGTGATGCATTTGCCTAAGGATGCATACTTATGWAGCAATAAAGTATACTTAAGTCAGGAACTTAAGTTCGGTGCTCCCTCGGGAAGAGAGCATTTTGTAAGAATGAGAAACCTTATGCCAATATAAAGCCCTCACTGAAACATTACCAGTCCTTGTATAGTTGGTTGTATGCATAGGGACTCTAATGAAGCTATAAGCCCACAATATTATTGGAGTAACCATTGATGTGCCATGTCTGCTATTTCTAGACTCCGCTATGACCACTTAGGTCAAGAACTTGAGTCTATTGCTCCTTTGGGAAAGGAACAAGAAAATTTGAGGTGATTTTGTTGCACTTTTACTAAAACACACTGACCTCTATGAGCGTTGACTCTCTCTCTCTAGGATTTTTCTCTTCTAGGTTTCTGCCATGGCTCGAAATTGTAAGAGTAAGAAAATTTCTCAAGGGAAAGGGAGTAAGAAGCTGGGTAGTACTCGAAGTCAATCGGATGTTTTCGCTCAATCTCCTATTCATCAAGGGGAAAATGAAATCGAAGGGTGCTGTTGCGACGATCCCCGACTCGAGATGGAAGATGAGGATTCTTTGATATTGTCTGCTGAGGATTCAATGGAGGAATTGGTGCAACGATCGAAGATGAAAGCCCAGTTTCTGAGTGGCTTGGTGTGCTCAACTCTGCCAGGCAAGGGGCCTGTTCTAATTCTGCATGGGGCGATTCTGTGTTGCCAATTTTCTGAGTGTACCAATCGAGTCTATAATTTGCATTCCGTGACTAGTAGTGCTGCTGTTCATACTCCTGCTGTTAATTCTTTGCCTGCATCTTCTATTGTGTGGTACTGGACTTCTGCATTCTGTACCTGCATTTAAACACTGCGGTTTGGGGTTAAGTCGGCTATAGTGAGGATTTTCTTGAAATTTGCATTACTCATGATGAGTTGCGGATGAATTAGCTTTTTGGAGTCTTGGGGTAGTTATGTATGTGTTGGCGTGCGATCCGAGAGTGGGTTGATTGAGGGTTTCAGTAAACGGCTTTGGGGTGCTTAAATGTGGATAAAGTGGCTTTTTCTTAAGAAGGGGTGTTCCTGGTTCGTTTTTTGAATGCTGAAACTCAGAATAAAGCATTGGACATGAAGATATTCTTGCTTGATCATAGCCAGTCTTTTGAGGAAGTGGCTGATGGTATGGAGTTGAATTGTGAGGATTTTTGTCTGTTCCTGTGTGATCCAATTGCCTGACTTACTCTCAAATATTGGGGCTGTTTGACAAAGCTGGTTGGGGGTCTTGGGACCCAATTAAGCTTGATCAAGCCCAGAAAAACGGGAAAAGTGGGTTTATGCTAGAGTGTTAGTGGATATGAAGATTAATGGCCATTTCCTGAGTTATTTCCCTTTTGTTAATGAATTTGGTGAGAAAGTTTCAGCAGAGGTGATGTATGGATGGAAGCCTGTTAGTGTGCCACTTGTGGATTTTTGGGGCATGAAGCTTTAGTCTGCAGGAAGAAGGTGCCTAGGGTGTGGAAGCCAAGAGTTGTCCAGGGCCAACGTCTACTGTGTCCCAGGCAAGCTCCAGAAGTGTCTGATTCTCAATTGCAGGAGCACCTGCGCTGTGATACGGTCTGATCCCTATCACATCACTATCTGCGTGTGTGTGCTAGCCTATTTCAGAGGCCTTCTCCTCTGAAAGGTATCTGGTCAGGACCGCCTCCTGATGATATTAGTTGTGGAGATGTTTGTTGTTGGCAGATGCCAGTGCAGCCAAGTTCAATCCTCAGCCTATGTTGATTATGATAGTTTACTTTATTTGGATGTCAGGGTTTGAATAAGCCCAAAGCAAAGGAAAGTACAAAATTTTTATTCAGCAATAAATGTGGTTTGGTTTGTGTGCTTGAAACAAAAATTAACATCGTTTGATGCTCTTTATGCTATATCTTTCAAGGTTTGGAAGTATTACTACAAAATTTTCTTTCTCATTCTGTGTGGTCGGAATCTTGTGGCTTGGTGGGAGCTTCAGTTATTTTGGGTGTCCCTGTGGTTAGTACTCCTCAATGTTGCATTGTGGGAGTTACTCATGTACTCTAATAAATCTTTTCATATTACCTTTGTGTATGCTCTTTAATGAGAGACTATGCCTAGATTTACCTGTTTGGGATATCTGTCTTAGCTGTTACCACTATGGTCCATGGTTAGTGGCTGGGGACTTTAATTCTCCTCTTCACTATGAGACAGATTAGGGAGTGAGGGTCAGTTTCAGGAGTTGGCTGATTCTTCACAAAGTGTTGTGATATGCAGGTTTTTGATCTCCCTTCTAAAGGTTGTTATTATGACCATGGATAATAAAAACAAGGGCTTAGCAGGGTCTTTTGTAAACTGGATTAGAATGCTTGGCTAATGAAGAGTGGATGGATTCTTTCCCAATCCTTGTTTTCTTCCATCCGGAGGAGATTTTTTCGATCAGTTGCGCCATGTGCAGTTTGGTGCCCATAAGTTTTCAGGACCCTCATTCAATTTTTGATATGTGGAGTGATCATGTTGAGTTTATCACTGTTGTTGATCAAATGTTGGACGAGAGGGTACTTGGATACCTATGTATGTGTTGGTTCAAAAAGCTCAAAAGCTCAAGCTTCAGCTCAGGCAATTCATCAACAAGTCTTTTCTAATATTAGAGGAGCAATTTGCTATGGCTAGGAAAATTGGAGTGTGTCAGGTTGATATGCATGCAATCCTCATGATGTTTTCCTTATTGCTAAAGAAGATGCAGCTAGTATGCATTTTAGGGAGGTGAAAGAGCATATTTTGAGCTCTTATCTCAGAAAGCTAAGATTAATTGGTTGAGGCTGGTACGAGAATTCTCATATTTTCATCAAATATAATTGGAAATTTTCAGCAGCAAGTTCTTTCGATTCAGGACATGCATGGCACTTTCCATGATACTCCTTCATAGGTGTTCAAAAAGCTTTTGAGGATTATTATGTTACTGTTACTGACTGAGATCCCAGCTACTGATGTGGTGAAACAGAAATCATTGATCTTGGGTCCAGTGCTTCTCAGCAGCAATGTGATATTTTACTTAGGCTATCACTGATGATGAAATTAGGAAGGTAATGTGGTCTATTCCAGGTGATAAATCTCCAGGCCCGGATGCTATAATAGCACTTTTTTCAAAAAAGCTTGGATGTGGTTGTTCTGATGTTTGCACGCTATCATAATTTCCTTCAAATTTGAGTGCTGTTAATTGTACAAAGCTCACTCTCATTCCTAAAATGCTAAAATCCTCAATCTGTTTTGGATTTCAGGCCTAATTGCATTTGACTGTGTAATAATGTATCTCTAAGCTCTTTGTGCTAGATGTGAAGGATGTATTGCCTCTTATTGTTTGCCCAATCAATCTGGATTTGTTTCAGGCAGACAGATTTTTCATAATGTGAGCAATTCAGGATTTAGTGGGTACTTATCAAAGGAAGTCTACACCAGCTGGTTCTTCTCAAGATTGATACAAAAAGGCTTATATCAGTCAACTGGAAGTTTTTACATGATATGCTTCAAGCTTTGAGTTTCCAGTTCAGTTCATCAACTGGATTATGATGTGTCTCTTCTCCAAGTTTTTCTCTTTGTATAATGGTCAAATGCATGGCTTCTTGAAGGAGGAAGGGTTTGAAGGGGATTCCTATTTCCCCTTGCTCTTTGTGATTTGTATGGAATATTTGTCCAGGCTCCTTGTTTGTTGGTGGGGCAGCAGCCAGGTTATCATTTTCATTATAGTGTAAGGCTCTAAGGCTAAATCACTTAGTCTTGCTGATGATTTGATGTTTGTTTTGCAAAGGTGACAAACATTCAGTGCTTTTGACTCGTTCGAGCCCTTGCCACTTTTGCTGCTACTTCAGGCTTAGTAGCAATTCTGGGAGTGTGTGCCATTTATACTTTGTAATGTGGATGATGCAGTTAAGACAAGAGATTCTTCATTTGTCTCATTTCTCTGAAGGTATGCTTCCTTTCAAATATCTGGGGTTAAGATAAATGCAAAGAAGATGTCGAAAGGTGATTGTGATTTTTTGTTGACAAAAATTATAGTAGTGAATCCGAACCTGGGGGACTAGATCTTTATCTTATGCAGGCAGAGCTCAATTGATAATTCAGTTCTTTTGCATCTTCACTCTATTGGGCTAGTATGGTTTTTGCTGCTAAATCAGTTCTAAGGTGTCAACAGGGTGTGCAGAGCTTATCTTTGGGAAGGTAAGGCTTCATCTTCTAAAATGTCTCTGGTGGCTTGGGATCTTATTTGTAGAGGAAGAAATATGGGGGTTTGGGGTTAAATCTAGTCAAGCTGGAACTATGCTTTTGGGTAAGTATTTGTGGTGTATTGCTTCCAAAGCTGATCTTTGGGTCAAGTGGATTCATAGTGTTACTTAAAAGGTAAGGATTGGCGATCTTACACCCCTACTGCAAGTGCCAGTTGGTATGGAGACAACTATGTGAATCAAGGACATGTCAGAGATGGGTATAGCAGTGACAAGTGCTTTTCAATGCGAAGGGCTAGTTCTGTTAAGAAGGCTACAAATGGTTAAGGCCTGAGACAACTCCAGTTTCCTGGGATGGTTGGTTTAGGATGAACATTCCAAATGTGCTTTCATTGCTGGCTCATTATGACTAGGAAGCTCAAGACAGAGAGTAGATTGATTCAGTTTCACTTGAATGTGCTGCTGTTTGTCCTCTCTCTGTGGTGCTGAGGTCTATTGATCATCGCTTTTTGCTTTGAGCTTTTTGTTCTAAACAGCTTGT
This sequence comes from Bassia scoparia, assembly GCA_008642245.1. Lineage (NCBI taxonomy): Eukaryota > Viridiplantae > Streptophyta > Magnoliopsida > Caryophyllales > Amaranthaceae > Bassia > Bassia scoparia. Next base: position 62,172 of record SNQN01002145.1, on the reverse strand, counting down.
GTATGCATCGTTTGAGGAGTCAGTTGCAGCAATTCAGATGAGAGATCGTTTCTTCCTTATGCATTTGAATCAATGGGCTGTTGGGAGACAGGCTTTAGACACAGAGATTCTGAAGAGTATGTGTTGTGGCTTTGATGTACTAGTATTTGATGCAACAGCACAGGCTACTCGGATTATGGCTGTTCTTAGGCCTGATGTTTGTATTACTTTTGTTAATCATTCCTGCTTATTGGAGATTATTTCTTTATATGCCCTAGGAGTCATCCTGTAAGATAGACTCTTTGGTTTAGTAAGCTTTAGCTTAGGCTTTGCTTGTTGTGTTTTTGGACTGTTTGCTGAGGCCTTGTTTGGCTGTTGTTTGGTTGGTTGTTTGTACTCTTGTGTTTGGTTGTTAATAATATTTTTGTTACTTATTTCTCAAAAAAAAAAACAAGAAATGAGGACTTATCGTTGATGTAAGCCCCCCCACTTTGAGATGTTACACTTTATGTTACGCTAGACATGAACTACTGAATGCAAAAGCCCCCCCCCCCCCCGCTTGTTGGAGCTGATTGATGCATAATATTGGACTACATGAAGCTTGACTATATGATTGCATTAGGATGAGTAAGAGAGTCCTAAGGGTGTGTTAAGAAAAAGGCTTGGGACACTGTACTGTGGGTGGGGTATGGCTACGTCACCGGGCCGGACTTGCGTCGGTCCCGTCTTGATTCTGGGGGTACAATTTAAGTGTGACTCAATTTGTTTGCTAGAATTGAATTCTTTCTTTTGCATATTGTTAGTATGCCTGGATTTGTGTGTTTATAATCGAAATGAGTAAAAGAAGTCACCACCGCACTTCTTTTGGGAAGCTACGAAACCCGTTTTATGCCTTGCCGATAATTACATAAAGCAAGGTGAAGGACTCTATGTCTGGTAGTGCACCAAAGGTCTGGATTAGGGGACAAGGGTAAGGGTGAAGCCCCCCGCATCGAGCGTCCTCTACTTAGATATTGCGAGTTCATTGTCCGACAGACAACAACAAACAGTGTTACATTTTAAAACCTAAGCATGCAAAATTACTAGGCGGGTTGTTTAATAGAATACTATCCAAATAGTGTCTAGTTTATTGTGGCATGTGTTGTTAATTCCGTATTCCATGAGCCTAATGTCGGTTGTCCTTAATCATCATATTAGGCGTGAAACACGAAATTTGCAGTTCTTTATGAAAGCATATTATAGRTGTGAGACAAGCAAACAAGCACTCGTACGAGGAATTTAATGTTATGCCTTAAGGTTGCTCTTAATTTGAATTMTCGAATTGTTTGTTAATCAATATTACATGCAAATTAAATAGAAAAGTTGAATTTCTAAACAACCATGCAAAGGGGGTTTAGAATTGAGATGTCGAAAAACCAAGGATGTAGCTTCTGACCCRTAGGAACCCTTGTCGAAACTTTAGAACCCTTGAAAACCTCCTAGATCTATTACAAAAGAGTGCTTGAATATGCTTTTATGTATTTGAAAGTGTTTGAGTTTTTGTGAGAGAGTATGAGAGAGAGAGAGAGAGAGAGAGAGAGAGTCGAATGAGTGAGAGAGAGAGGCCAACAATTTGTCCAAAGACCGTGTAAATGAATTAGGGGGTTCCCTATTTATAGGCAACGATTGAAATCTGCCAAAATAGGCATTTTTTGGGCGTAATTACGCCCAAAACTGGGCATAATTGCGCCCAGTATTGCCCTGGATTTTGGTCGATTTTCCTTGCCTCGAATAGTGTGATTGCAATGAAATAATATTGTAATATAATCATACGTGATTTCATATGATTACGGTCTAATATTATTGCAATTGCGGCGGATGTTATTGCGATATTCGGGATTGCTTTTCCTCGAATAGCGAGATTGTAATGAAATAATATCYTAATATAATCGTATAAAATATATACGTGATTTTATATGATTATAGTTGATATTATTGCGATTGCGGTWGATATTATCACGATGCTTGGGATATTAGGCTTCTTCGGGAAGCGTGTCTCGAGGCAAATTATCTCGGGATGGCCCGCTTTGCTCGGTTTTGCTTGTTTGCTTAAGAAATTCATTAATATTAAACGATAAATCGAAAAAATATGGAAAAAATATGTAAAAATTCCTTGTGAAAAACAYTGTGTTGTGTTCAAATTTCGTTAGTTTTAAAATTGTTTTCATAATTAAATTAATTATCGCAAAATTAATTAAGTTGTTGAAAATACAAAAAATTTGCCAAAAATGCCTAGAAAAATTCAGAAACATTATGAATACTTGTAGAAAAATGATTAAAATAAGTTAAAAAAAAATTGAAAATAAAAACAATTTTTTTGAGGTGTTAAATAGCTAGAAGAGGTGTTCGGTACAAAGAAATCTGTCTTTTTTAGGGCCTGCTAGGGTCCTAGCACTCTCGATTTGACTTGTGTGTTGCGAGGGGTGTCTTATCATTGGCGGTTTTTGGCTAGGGGCAAATGTATGTATCTATAGAAGCCCCCACTTTGGCTGAGTTTGCAGAGAGTAAAATCTCCTAAAATGAAAGTTAAAGTACCCGGTGCCTGCAAAACAAATACGTTAGTTTTACCTGTACCTACGGTTGCATGTTGCTTGCTTAGTTGTCTCTATTGCTAACACTTTCGCTTATGTTTCCACCTACAGTTCTGATTCCACCGGGGCTCCGTGGTTCTGCCTATGGTTTTGATTCCACTTGCGGTCTTTTTGGGAATTTCCATCTATGGTTCTGATTCCACTAGGGATTTTCTACTAACAGGTTGTCCGCCTCGATACTTACGTTAGAACTTCATGGGGAATCACTACGGTGTCCATATCGGTGCTTCCGTTTGAACTCCTATGGGGAAGATGAAATGGTGTCCGTATCGATGCTTCTGTTTGGACTTGGTGCTTGCTTTATCTACTTTAACCCATCTCAMCTAGTCATCCGGGAAGATTAACATAATGGTAACACAGTGTATAGCCACGATTGCGTATAGCGAATGTCTTTTTGCTGGTTCGTACTTGATCTGTTGTATCCCATCTCGGCTAGTCGTCCGGGAGAACTACACTGGAGGATAACGTCGCGTATACCACGATCGCGTATAGCGAATATCTTTTTGCTGGTGCGTGCTTGATTTGTTGTATCCCGTCTCGGAGAGTCCGTCCAGAGAAATCCAAAATGGAGGTAACGTCGCGTATAATAATGTCTTTTTTGTAAATTCTTGCATGCATATACAAAATCGGGCTACGCTTGGCCCCTTGCGAGGATGATGCGACTTCGACTGGATAATGTGTTCTTTGGCTTTGATCTGCTTTTGATCTTCACTTGATCGTGGCTATTGTTTCGTTGTAATTTTGCATTCACCTTACATAGTGCCTTTTGGCATAGTGCATGACATTGAAATTGGTTGGAATTCGGGAAGTACCAGCGACATTTAAACGCAACGGGTTTCGCGCGTACACATGTGGGCCCACTAGAAAAGCCTCGAAAATTGAGCCAAAAGAGCCTAGTATTTCGGTGTTTTGGCTGAAATTCGTGGATTTTAAAGCCACTTTGCTTAATTGTGTAATTTGCTCTTTGCTTTGTTTGTTGTAAGCTTACTCTAAACTCCATTGCTACACCTTGGAATTGCTTGCAAAGCCTTTGTTTGCTCATCAGATCACAAATTCAAGTAAGTTTACTACTCGAAACATGAAATTCACTTGTAAGTTGCAATTGTAATGCTAAAAATCATGCCATTCGAATATGCCTTGTCAATCTGTGCAATTGAATTGGGGCTTTCTCCCTTGCTTATGTATGCTTGAAGTTGTTGAATSCCTTGCATTATTCATGCTTAAGTGAGTCTTTTGCAACTTGTTTCATCAAATTTGGTGCAAATTTGAATGAGTTTGGCAATTGTGAGCTTACTACTTAAAGAAGATGATGAATAGTAGCTTGTCATGCCCATGTCTTGTTGAATTATGTATATACCTTGTTTATTCTTTCTTGTTGATGATAGAATAAACCTTTCCATGCTTATTTGCAACAATGTGGATGCCATGTATGATTTCACCATTGTAAGTAGCTTAAAGCTTGGAAAAGCAGTTGTTAATGGTGATTGCTTGCTAAATTGGGGATTATCGCGTATGAGTGAGCGTATACACCTTCTTGAAATCCTCATTGCATATAGAATTTGTGAGTGGAATCGTGCATTTGGTTAGACATGTATATTCACTGGGGAGGAGAAGTGCTCTTTCTCAATCTTTAGTTTCTTACCTATTGGTCCAACTATTAGGAAATTGTGTATTTCCTTTGACCATGGTTGTGTTGGTTAGTTGTATGACCTCGTTTATATGTSAAATGCCCATTTTTAGCTGTTGTGCTGCCCYTTTATTAGGTCCAACTATTAGGGCCTTTTGTTTGTATGTGAGATGCCTATTTTTAGCTGTTATGATMCCCGTTTTTTTTCAAAGTCTTTGSTCTATTCTGCTTGTAGCATGCCTCTCCAAAGAGGAAAACAAGTGCACAGTTCCTGCCAGAGATGGAGGGTGAGTGATTGGGACAACTCTGAGTTGTGTTGCTTCCCTAATTACCACTTTTCTATTCGWCTGAGGAATGGACGSGTATGTGGCTATCGCTTATCTGGTTACCTTTTGTTTTGCATCGTTTGCTAATTTGTGTCATCCCTTATGCAGAGTGACTACCYTACCCGGACGTACGTGACATCTCATACAATTGGTGATCTCTTCCGAAGAGAGTTCTAAAGCGTCATGGAGGATTATGGGATATRCTCGAGCGATGCAGCTTTCAYGATTTCATTCTTAACCTGACCAGTTAGTCATATTCGCTTGCTCTCAGGATCCCGGTGTTCGGCCTGATGGAGTGATTTTGGGATACCACGAACACCTTTCACTTCCCGTGGGGTGAAATGACTATGACCCCCTACGACTTTGCTATGCTGACCGAGCTTGCTTTTACTGTCAAGCTTGTCCCTTTAGATAACGAGATAAGGCTTTCTGATACTTGTTTTGATGAGTGGCTGGGTCCAACTGGTTCTCGCCTACGAGCTGAGAGTGTGGACAACAGGGCGTCGTAGAGCTTGCTCATGGAGGGTCCGGAGCTAGCAGTCACCACTGATGAGCAGTCAGCTAAGATTTTTATCCTAGTGATGCTTTACACGGCGTTGTATACTGATAAGGGCACGGGGAGCAGAGTTCAGCTTCGCTGTCGTCAGTTGGATGGCGCTGCAATTCCTCCACTTGCTGGTTGTTAGAGAGTGCTCGAGGTAATTTTCTTTGACTTTTACTGCCTTGTTTGCATTTGATTTACCTCTGTTGGCTGACCTTGTTTGTTGTACTTGTAGTGCTGGGCTTACGAGTACTTTCCACGCATGGGCTTGGTGCCTAGATTGTCTCCCCATGCACAGCCTGTTCGATGGTTTGTGATGATACGGTGGACACCCCGAGACACTCCGTCTTTGACTGGTGGGCTAATCGTACTCCTATGCCGTTGTGCACGGGGGAGTTATTCAWGATGCTCGACCGTCTTAAAAAGGATGCGCATGCACCCTTTTTTAGATGCCCCGTTCTGTTGCAGGTATAATATTTTTGTCTGAATATTTCTAAAATAGTGCATTTATGCAAATATTATTGCTTGTTTATTGATGTGATGACTAAATATTGCACGTGTTGTTGTTCCTTGACAGATTTGGCTGATGGAGCGTTTGAGCGTAGTTGAGGCTTCCTAGAATCTTGTAATTTATTCCAGTAAGGTATTATTTTCTCATAAGAGGGTCCATGTCAACAAATCTCAATGTGAGTGAATTCTTATCCTTGTTGACTGTGGCATTCTCGTGCGGTGGACTGTCCCTTGGTGGGGTATTATGAGTATGGTGCATACTCGATTTTCTTCATATGTGCGCGTGGCTAGTATGTCTGCGTTGACCTTTTATTTCCCTTTAAGGGTGTGAGGCAATTCGGGAAACTTCAYTTGATCCCCGCTGTGGACGCGGATKYTCCTGAGGACAAGCGCTTGCATTCGGGCAATGCAATAGAGTGAGAGAAATATTGGGAATCCCATTCTACACTTGAGGTGACCCCACTTGCTCGAGGTATCCACAAGATTTCTACTCATTACTYTGTCTGGATYAWTGCCACTGAWGTGATGGGTCATGCTGAGGCAAGACGTGCGGAGTAGAAGGACCATAGCAAGAGTAAGAGACTGGACTATGACTCTACGAAGACCCCTGCTACTAAGTCTAGAGTTGTTTCTACTAGGGAAAAACTTAGTTCTAAGAAGGTGCCAGTTTGGAATAGGCTTGAAAGACTTCCTCCTTTGAGGATTGACTCCAATCTTGCTAAAATAAGACTTGGGCCATAAGAGATGCTTTGAGGGGATGCTAAAGGAAAACGGGAGGCTGTTGTGGAAGAWAAACCCAAGAGACGCAAATGGGTGAGGWAGCCTAAATGTGAGAGCTCAGGTGAAAAGAAGGATGAAGCCAAGGAGCAACAAGAGGAGAGGAAGGAGTGATTGCGTTTTTCCACAACTCTTGTTTAATTTAATGTTTGTTTTATTAATGAGTTCATAAAGTGGTTGGCCCACGAGCTGCATTTGCATGTAATAATTGAACTTTGGAGTTTGAAGTTTCCTTTTGCATCTTAGTTGCTCGAATTTATTTACAAGTAGTAATAAATTACAAACTTTCATTGCTTTTTATACATTGTTTTTACTCTGAGCATGTTGAGGAAAACTTCATCAAATTGCCGCTTGACTATTGTTCAGTTGCTAATCCCAAAACAAGTAGGGCACTTGTTATTGTGACCGAGCCTCAGGGCGAGGGTGCCTACGTATCCCATAAGGAATCAGGCCATCTGACATTCAGGCACATTTTTACTTGTTGAGTCAGTCAATACGCAAGGGAATGATCACCCCTAAGACATGCATTGCATCACAGGTTGTTTGGACATGTAATTTCACTTTTGGTCCTTGTGTAAACAAGATAGGGCTAAGCTCGAACATGCTACCAGGTCGAACTACTCCAAAGGGTCAAACTACTCGGAAGCCCATTCTGAAACCAAAGCTCTCTTTCACTAGTACGACAGACACCGAAGACACAGGACAATCCACACCTCATTGAATGGGAGAAGAAAACGGTGCCATGGCCCAGATGCAAGCCACCAATGATACCTCGCAAGCCAAGCTTGTTGCACTTTAGCAAGCTAAGTCATCCGAGCTCACTCTAAAGAACCTCGAAAAGATGGACCTGAAGGCAACCAACAAGAATGCTTACTTTGACACACCAGAACTCGAGGACATTTCAGCTAAGATCCCCGAGAAATTCTCTACTGCAGACTTGCCAAAGTTCCAGCCAACTGACGATCCTAGATTCCACCTCAAGGGGTTTAGGGCCACCATGGCTATCAAGGTAATTGATGCTGCTCTATTTCCTAAGGTTTTTCCCATGTCGCTCGATCAAATCTGTCAAATSTGGTTCTTTTCACTTCCCGAAAAAGACGTTGCTACTTGGGATGAGATCACTCAGACGTTCATGATGCGATACCACAACAACATCCAGGTTTATTTCCACCTCTCTTAGGGAAGTTGAAATCATCAAACAAGATGAAAAGGGAAGATTCACCGCTTACCTTGCTCGTTAGAAGGAACTGGCTGCTCAAATGGTTAATCCCCCTTCAYAAATGGAGTCGGTGAAAATTTTCATCAACAACTTGCTCCCGAAATACCGCAACGATCTTCGATACCTAGATTTGGGAACTTTTGACAAGGTCTACCGCATAGGCATTCAGATTGAGGATGAGCTTATCAAAGAAAACTCCAAGAACATGGGAACCTACAACAAAAAGAACGATGCATCTAACTCTAAGGGTGTATGAAGTATCAATTCCGTTGAAGTTCCTATTAACTATCACAACAATAACAACAACAACAACAACAACAACAACAACAACAACAACAACAACAACAACGACAACAACAATGGCAATAACAATGGCAATGGTGGCAGGTCGCGCTTCCGCCGCAAGCACACTTACACTCCGCTCGAGATGACTCAACCACAGGCATTTTAAAGGCTCTCCAATAAAGGCTTAATCTCCCCAATTGGGCCTATCTCTGATCCTCDTGTGGAGAAAAGGTCCGCAAGATAGGATGTGAACAAATATTGCAAGTATCACCGTGGCAATGGCCATGACCTTTAGGATTGCATCACCTTTAAGGATTATTTACAAGACATGATTGATGATGGCAGACTTCCTCTCCCTCTTACGGCTAAGAAGCCAAACACATAGACAAGTCTGCTGGAAGTACTCATGCTCGAAGAAGGGGAAATTTCCTTAGACCCCTCTCTCAACATCGCACCAATTCAATTCCCTTCACTAGAGGAAGAATTGAACAAGTCCAACGACACCAGGCTGACTTTAGACAACCTTCCTAAACATCTGCTCCACGAAATATGGGAACGCTGCAATATCAAATCCCTAGCTTTAGGCATGTGCGTCAGCCGCAAATGGAGGAAAGAAATAGCTGAATTTCCCTGGAGTGCTAGCCTTCTTGATACCTACAACCTTTGGAAAGCCAATGGCTTTTTCCTTGATCTAGATGAGTCCACTTCACCAAAATTCTGGATCATGTGGCTCACGCAGTTCACTCCTCTAGAACCCCTCAAATGTTGATTCCCAGCATGCACTATGCACACCAAGAAGAAGCAACTCGAAAACGGCAAACTGTGAAGATAACTACTCTAGGAGACAAGGTCATCAAGTGCACCATGGGCAAATGATTAATGCTCAACGATTTTGAATCTAAGACTAAGTCTATGTCTAGTGTCGTAGAAGCTCTGAGGCATCTCGCATCTTAGTACCTACTTTAATGTCGAATACTCTACAAGCGCCACTACAATGGTCTGCACCTACTTTGCATCACTGAACAAGTAAGCAAAACAATCATGGAGCACGTCCATGACGGGATTTGTGGCACCCACATGAATATCAAGCTCCTTGCCTCTAATATKAGCAAGTTGGGGTATTATTAGACCACCATGGAAAGGGATTGCATGCAATACGTCCACACGTGCGACACTTGCCAAAAGTACTCCAATGCGCAGCATGTTCCTTGTTCTCTCYTATCCACGTTTGTCTCTCCTTGGCCTTTCTCTACATGGGGAATAGACATAATAGGGAAGATTACGCCGCCAAGGCAAGGAGGTCACGAATTCATACTTGTAGCCATAGATTACTTCACAAAGTGGGTCAAAAAAGCGTCATATGCTAAGCTSCAGGCTAAGCAAGCATGTGGCAAAATTCAAAGAAAACAACATCATTTGTCYCTATGCGGTCCCTCATGAAATCATTAGTGACAACGGCACCCACTTTCAAGCCGAATGTGCAAATCTCGCCTAGTATAAGATTCAGCACCACAAGTCATCACCTTACAAGCCGCAAGCCAATGGGGTAGTTGAAGCAGCTAACAAAAATCTCAAAACAATTATCTCTAAGATGACGGAGAATTATCGAGATTGGCCGCAAAAACTACACTTCACTCTATGGTGTTATAGGACCTCTATTCGCACTTCAACGGGAGCTACTCCGTTCTCACTAGTCTATTATGCCGAAGTTGTTCAACCAGTAGAACAAGAGATCCCGTCTTTACGCATTGTCCTCGAAAGGAAACTTCCAGAAGCAGAATGGTTAAGGGCGAGATTCGACGAGTTAGCTTTGCTCGACGAAAAACGGCTAGTAGCCTTGCATCAAGTGCAAGCATACCAAAAGAGGGTTGAACGGTACTTCAATCAGCGAGTTAAATCATGAGGCATCAAAGAAGGTGATTTGGTTCTTAAAGCACTCCGCAAAATTATCCTGGATCCTCGAGGCAAATTTTGTCCTAATTGGGCAAGTCCTTATATTGTAAAAAAGATCTTGCCAAATGAGGCAGTTCGACTAATGGACACGAATGGTGATAATTTCAACAACCTCACTAATTTAGACCAACTCAAGAAATACTACATCTAAGGCATACACGCGTCGGGGCGTCACCGGGTCWTARTGGGTTCGGTCCCTTTGCACGGGGGTTCAATTAGTTGATTACTCGGTTTGTTTGCTGGAATTGAATTCTTGATTTTACATAGTGTGAGTATGCTTGGATTTATGTCATTGTACTCYAAACGAGTAGAGGAATTCGCCACCGCACTTCTTTCGAGAAGCAGCAGAACCTGGTTTAAGCCTTGCCTATAATTGCATAAAGCAGGACGAAGGARTCCATGTTTGGTAGTGCATCAAAAGTTTAGATTAGGGGACAAGGGTAAGGGTGAAGTAGTGAACAAAAAATCACCCCCGTCTAATGGCCTCTACTCGATTATTGTGAGTCCATTGTCAAAAAGACAACAATAAACATATTACCGTTTTAACCCTAAGCATGCAAATTACTAGGCGGGTTGTTTAACAGAAATATATGCATAAGGGACTAACTTGTTGTTGCGACATGTGTTGTTTAGATCCGTATTAAAGATGCCTAAAAGGAAAATTTGTCCAAGAATTATTCTTATTAGGCGTGAGAACATGTAATTTGCCGGTCTTGTTCAAGATATAATAATAGTGTGATTAGCAAGCATGCAAGCATTCAACAATTAATAAAAGTTGTGCCTAATGTTGATTTTAATTCATGTTGAATATTTGTTAATCAATATTACATGCTAATTTACAAACAAAGTCAAATTTCTAACAAGTATGCAAAAAGGGGGATGAGAAATCAAAACATTGGCCTCATACTATCCTTGCAACACGGTGCTTTCGATTGAGAACGATGCTAGGGACCCTCCCGAACTCATATGAACACGAACATACCCAAATCGAACTCAAAATGAACCAAGAAACCCAAATGGATGTATGAATAAATGTGAAATTGTATTTTTAAATGTGTTTAATTGTGTTTAAGAATTGCAAAACAATTTGTGTGAATTGGAATGTGAGAGAGAGAGTATTTAAGAGAGTTTTTAGAGAGAGAGAGAGTGTGTGGGAAATCGGGCATAAGCCAAGCATATGAAGTGTGTGTTCAATGAGGGCCATGGGTGCTTGTATTTCTAGGCAAATCAAGCTTGGAGAGAAAGGATACTGGGCATAATAAAGCCTAGTTGGGAGCTATAGCTCCCAAAATTCCTTCCTCTCTTCGCTTGATTTTCTTGCCTTTTTTAGCTTATACGTATCGGAATAAAATCAGAATAAAATGTTAATTGATGCCATTCATGCCCAAGAAGGTAGGGGATAAACCTAGACTATCTTGGGGAGCAATCCAAGTGAAACCCACCTTCTAGAAGGTTCCGAAAGCTTCCGAAACGGGCCGTTTCGCTCGGGTGCCCTTTTTTTTGAAAATTCATAACTATTTTTCTACAAGTCCAAAAATTATASATAAATATGCATAAAGTGTCTTGTAAAAATAGCGCTTTGCGTTAAACTTTGGTGAATTTTTGGAATTGTTTTAATAATTTAATTAATTATCGCGAAATTGATAAAATTGTTGAAAATTCCGAATATTGACAAAAATGCTTTAGAAAAATCCTAAAAACTTCTAGAAAAATGTTTAAAAAAAAGATAAAATTATTTGAAAATTAAAACGCATCTTTAATCGTGCTTTGTTTAGCGAAATGTTCCCAGTGTAGTGAAAACTTACCTTTTTAGGGTCTATTAGGGTCTTAGCTCTCCCATTTCAGCTTATGTGTTGCAAAGGGGTGTCTTGTCATCGACCGTCTTGGGCTATGGAAAAATATAGGTATCTACAATTTTCCTTATATATCTTATCTTATCTTCCTAACAAACTTACATGGATTCTTTTAAAATTACGTAAACATCCTTTAAATTCACATGGACGTTGATCTCGGTTTTATATTTAAATTAAGACCCATGTTTTCCTCCTTAACTTTCAATAGAATGAAAAATTATTATTAACCTCAATAGCAATAACTTGGTGTGAGATGCACAAAACAGTACCAATTTGGTGCGAGGTGCATAAAATAGTACCAATTTGATCGGATCTGCATAACAGCACCAACTTAAACGMCAGGTGCAACGCACATCACCAACTACACATTAGTGGGAACAAGACAACACCAACTTAAAGCTCAATTACTTGCACCTGAACTTAAAATTAGTGTTGTTATGTACACCCGATCAAATTGGAGCTATTGTGCACCTCACCCAATAATTAGTGTTGTTCCAATTAGTTTTCCATCATAAAATTTAGAAATGTTATTATATTAATTAAATGACACCCTTATTCCATCATCTTTGATATGTTATTACTTCTTCATCCAAGTCATGGGGATTGCTTTAAACATAGACGTTAGAAACTTACAATCATGTTAAGAGAACATGACAAGGACTAATATAGCCTTACTTTTTCCACAATATTTGACCAATAATTAAGGTTGATTATTTTGTCCGTCATAAAAAAAAAGGTTGATTATTTTGAGTACAAAACAACTGACATGAAAGTGATTTCATCAACTACTTTTAATCTAAGTAATATGATATGTTAAATGATCACATTATTTCTTTCAAACTAAAATGATTACATACATTGTATATTGTATACTTCTTTCGATTTCTAATGTTCTGTGCATTTATTAGTTGGAGAAAAACTAATAATAACGTATTACAATGTAAGTGGGCTCAAAAAGTAGGAAATAGTGTGTGTTAAATAGGGAAAAGTATGGAAATTTGGGCTAAATAATGAAATGTGTGATTAAAAAGTAGGAAAGACGGTGTCCAAAAATGAAATAAAAAACAATGCACAAAACATTTAAAAATTGTTCAAATGAGAAAATTGCAGTGAACATTAAGAATTGGAGGGAGTATATAATTGCTTGTTAAAGTTATCTAAGTATACTGGAGTACCTTAGATATATTACTTCAATTATGGCTTTATCTTTCGTTTCCTACAATTGAAGTCACCTTACTTTCCCAGCTTCTCTCACGGTGATAAATTAAAGACGTAGAAGCATGGGAATAACTAGCTTTTGCATGTTTGAATTTAAGAAACAAAGTTGTTAAAACATGACAATTATTTTACAATGTGTAACTATTATTGCCCTTTTAATATCATTAGGATGTGTGCTGTTGAGCTTTGATTATCATGTGTGCTATACATTCAATGACATATCTAGAAATTTCATCATATGGGTTCGAACACTAATTTTGAAGTATCATACTACAATTTTATTTCCACGTAATACATTAATTTATGCAAAAACAAAGTAGCAAATATGAATATTAGAATAATTGTGCAAAAAAGTGGCACATGGTGATTGCACCTACGACCCATGCACTTGAGAGTGATGCAATTGCCACTAAGACACTTCATATCGTCATTCATCATATCATTTATGTCCTATTTTATATGGGTTCAACTGCCCCCACTAAACCCATAGTAGATACACGCGGRAATGTGTACATTATTGCCCTTTATATGCATCAAGATAAAAAATGCACTCATATACGTGCATATTCTTGTAATATCAATGTTAATTATTGAACTAGTATGTACATAAGAGTAGTCAAATTATTGAACTTATAGACATGATAGTGCTCTTACATTTCAAAGTCAAAAAAGTGTATTTTTTGCTATTTAAAAATACTAAGTTGTTAATTTATGCAAAATGATGAATTGTTACAGCATAGACTATTATTGTCAATCCTTTGATGTYCATTGTAAGCACAAAAACTTCTTTTGCAAAGCATAGACTGAAATTTAATCTAGTTTAGGCGGTACGAATAAGGGCGATATGGTGGTCTAGTAAGTGCGTTTTTTCATTTTAATAACTCTGAAATCTATTTTCTGAAATTTAGATATATWTTTTATTATATATCGAAATATATTTTTTTTTMATTTTTAAACATATATTTTTTGAATTTTCGAAATCATTTCTGATATTAATAAAACTAATTAAGTATATAAAAATAAGGAGAAGGATATTACAAAATAGGAAACTTATAAAAAAAAACTGCCTAAAACTTATAGTCAATAGTTGATTTCACATGGACACTTATTGCTAGGTGGGTTGTTGCACTGCTCTGGTTGTGCTTGTGGGCTATTGTAGTGTTCTCTAGTGGTTTTAGTGGTTGCTTCGATGGAGGGCACCTCACACTTACTAGACCACCATGTCGCCCTTATTCGCACCGCCTAAACTAGATCACCACGTCACCCTTAGTCACATTAACCAACTAGGGAGCTGCCCACCCACTCACCCCAACTAATGATCCAACAATGTTCCTCCCTGTTAGAACTACCCCCAATTAACATTCAATTTCAGACTTAGGTGCAATTTTGAAGTGGAAATGAAAATGATTCCAGCAAAATAACTAGGAATTTCAAACTAAACGCCAATTGCGATCTAAATTCACATTTTCAAGCACAAAAATCAAAATTTGGACCACAAAATCAGATTTTCAAACTAAAACTGGTCACTACTGAACCAAATTCCAAGTTTATGAATAAAMCACTCCCAATTCTAACTCAAACCCTTTGAAATTTATCTAAACAAATTCTAAGTTTTCAAACATAACCCCTGATTGTTGAAAATTTTAGAGTGAGATTCTATAATTTTTGTTGTTTTGAATGAGAGTAGAATGAAGGAGTGATAATGATAGGTGGTGGTTGTGCGAAAATGGTGGGAGTGAGAGAGAAAAGAGGAGAAGCGAGGTAGGGTCGCTAGTGGGGGGTTGGTCGATGGTGCGACAGTGGTTTGGTAGTGGTGGAGGTTCGGTGGCGCGGGTTGMGGATGTTGGTGGTTGTGAGGAAGGTGGCTGAGAGGGAGGAGGGAGAGTCTTGTTTTCAAATTTAAAACTTTTTTGTTTGGGAAATTTCATTTGGTAKCATTGTGGTTTGGTCAATTCCATTTGATACCCTTAGTTTTTTAAAAATCCAAAGAGTACCATTAATTTAACCTCCTAATTGCTGCAGTAGCATTTTAGGTTAATTTCCGTTAAGTATTGTTAGTGGGTCTTTACACTGTGGTTATGTAGGATTATTATTGTAATTTGCCTATTAATTAATGACCAATTTAATTCCCCATCTAAGCTCTGCCATTGTCGTACAATTATTGTTCCAATTCTGAAGATATTCAAATGTGTAGTTCGAACTTCGTGGATATTTCAGTACAATGGAAAATTGTTCCTTGTTTCTCCTTTCTTTTGTTGTTTGATTAAATATGCAAATTGCAGAATGTGTACAACCGCCAGTAGGATACTAATCACGATTAGGAACGCATACTTTCATCCATTTCACTGCATCTTCCCGACGATCTTCGCCGAAGATAGCTTCTATCTGACCGATGACAATAGCTTCTTCGACACATTTGCTTCAGAAGGACTTGCATGCTGCGCAGGGACGCCGTTTGTTATTATCCATCATTATTTGTGAAATTCAATGAACAACATCKTCTTGCAACTTGAGAATACACAGAAAGAAMAAGATGGAAGAAGATGAAACAAACTTCTTTGCTACCTAATCGAGTAAGGGGGTGTATAATGGGAAAAGCACAAAAAAATAGGAAGTAAACAGCTACTTAACGGAAATTAGCTCACAATGTTACGGTAACAATTAGAAGGCTAAATTAACGGTATTGTTTGGATTTTTTTTAAAAAAATAGGGGTACCAAATGGAATTGACCAAACCACAATGGTACCAAATGGAATTTCCCTTTTTATTTTATTTGTTAAAGTTGACTAAGGTTAACATTTTTTGTAATAAATGTTAACTTTGTTACTCAAGGAGTGTATGACTTAATAAATAATTGAAGTTAAGGGTACAATTCATATTTTTTAAAACGCATGGGTACAACTTGGAATTCGCAAAAGTTCGGGGATAAATTTTCGAAAAATATAAAAAAAAAAAAAATCTTTAGAAGTTTCTTTATATATTACACTCAAAGATGGTTTCTTTTGAAACAGTCTCAAAAATGGAAGGTTTACTATGAAATCTCCCTCGTACCAAGTTAAATGCTACAATGAAAAATTCCTTAATCCCTACTGAAGTCTGGTTTGGTTTGCTTCTTGTTAAAATAAACCACATTCGGCTCTTTTTATGGTTAGACATGCATAGTAGGTCTCTTTTCTATCCTAATAGGGTGGCTCATGGTATCCATAATCACTCCTCCTACAAGCTACGCAACAGTCAATTTGTAAACAAGTCCTCATTGTTTGCAAGATTGCCCTTAAGCTAAGCAAGTGTGGAGCACATTATGCCCCAATTTGGTAAAGCGTGTTTTTTTTTTTTGAATGCCAATACTATTCCTACATGAATTATTATGTGTCTCTATTTAGGTGAAAATTGCGCTTCACAAACAAATCAACCACCAATGTTGTTTTTGGTTCGGTAGGGGGCTGTCCCTATGGTTACCAATTATATTGATAACCTCGATAACATAAAAAGAATTCAAGAGGATGTGAATGTAAGGAAATAAACTTGTTGTGGAATAAAATTGAAGCTCAAAACAAATAAAGCTGAATAGAAARGAAAGCCTTCTGTTAATGTAGGGATAGAGTCAGATAACAACTCTATCACAGGAAGGATGATTATCTCCATGTTTACACAACTGCAATAATAACGAATATGCTACTAATCCACTATAGGATGAACTATGCTACGGTCCACRAAACTATATTTGTCTACTAAACCAAGTGTGGCTAAGGAAAGCTAAATGCTAAGAAAGATAGATGCTTGTTTGATTGTGTGTTTGTTCCTCTTTTCTTCTACTCCGACTTCATCTATTTATAGGACTCAATGGTAGAGATCATGGGTGGTTATTAGCGGTTACTCCTTTGACGGTTCCTTGACGCTCTTTCTTGAACATTTGATTCTTCGTGCCTTCCCTCCAAGTCTCATCTGTCGCATGATGCTTCATGGGCCTTCTTCTGTTGGGTCATTTCTAAGTATGCCACTTCTCCCGTAATCCCTTTTAGCGCTTATGTTCTATCGCTAGACTGAATATAGTGAGAAGCGCCAAGTATCGCTATCACCAGCCTTTTATTCTTGCTAATCGTCGCTAGTAAAAGTTATTAGTCAAGTTCTTGGTTACATTCTCATTTTATTGGTCATAAAAGCCAAACGAATATTTTTAGGGATATTTCCCCATATACCCCTGACTTTTAGCTTAATAACCAATATACCCCCGTGTTTTTAGAAACAYCTCATATACCCCCCACACTAGAGAAAATAGCTCAAATACCCTTACTATAACGGAAAAACTAACACTGTTAGTCTTTTTCTTCAATTAACCTCTTATTTAATTGATTAATCTCTAATCCCTTCTACATTCATCCATTCTCTCTCCTTTCTTCCTACCTCCCTTACCACTAACATAATTCAATKAAAGTAGAAAAAATTAAATTTCTAGAAATTCAAAGTACCTCTTTCTTTCTCTTCTCTTTCCCTTCTCTCTCCMAAATTCAATCAAATTTCCAGAAATAAACCCAAAATAGAGCAGAAAATTTGAACACTAACCAAAAATAAACCCAAAATATTAGAGCAGAAACTCGAGCATAAAAAAGACCCAAGTTCGACACATAAAATTAGAAGGAAGATAGATGATTTGTAGGGGGATGATTTGTCTGGGATAGGGGAATGCATTTCTGGGTCGAGATATTAATTAAATTTAGAAATACAGATAGCGTCAGAAAATCCGGTGATCTCAATTACGGGATGTGTAGGAGGGTTGATATCTTACATCTAGTAACGAGGAGTTTGTTTTTGAAACTTCTGCATTTCATTCAACTTCAAAAACACAGTATGCACAGTAGCAGAGTTTAATTGAGTTAAAAAAAGGGTTAGGAGTCATGAGGCATATCTATACAAGGCTCTGAGGCAGCTCGTCGAGCAGAGGACAAGTTCCTTCTAATGATATTGTTAGATGACTGCAAGCAAAAAGAAGATCCTGCAAATAGGATAATAAATATCCGAATAACCGTGTCGGTTATCATGTTCATTGAAAGATTCTACTGGAACGGATACTAACAAAATTTCATTCAACCAGAAATTCATTCCCCCTACAAAATCATCATCTTCTTCTAATTGTTATTGTGTCAAATTGGGTCTTTTTTATGCTCGAGTTTCTGCTCTAATATTTTGGGTTTATTTTTGGTTAGTGTTCAAATTTTCTGCTCTAATTTGGGTTATTTCTGGAAATTTGATGAATTTAGGAGAGAGAAGGAAAGAGAAGAAAGAAAGAGGTACTTTGAATTTTGGAATTTAATTTTTCTCTATTTGATTGAAATTATGTTAGTGGTAATGGAGGTAGGAAAGAAGAAGAGAGAACAGATGAATGTAGAAGGGATTAGAGATTAATCAATTGATAAGAGGTTAATTAAAGAAAAGACTAACGTGTTAGTTTTCCATTTTAGTAAGGGTATTGAGCTATTTTCTCTAGTGTGGGGGTATATGAGCTGTTTCTAAAAACAGTGGGGGTATATGGGTTATTAAGCTAAAAGTCAGGGGTATATGGGGAAAATCCATATATTTTATTAGTAACAAATTCGCCCCTTAATTTGCAATGTGCCGCGAACTCACTTGAATCGCTTGTGAGAGTTACGCTTCAAACATGCCACAGGACTTGTAATTCTCATCATCGAGCTTTGTTATAGTGATGTCTTATAATATTTATTATACTTTTGTGTCACTTCTATGTTTGCAATTATGAATTTGAAATAGTTTTTGGGTACGATTGTACACAATTATCGGACACGATTTCAGAAATACGTTTACATTCATTTTGGAAATTTTGGAAATTAAATTATAATATGGTGCATCTATTCCTATAAACATCATTAACCAACATCATTTAGTGTATGAACCGACATTATGATTGTCATATCTTATCCTCACTATTGACATTTAATGATCATAATTAAAAATGTAGGAAATTCTATTTTGGTAGACCCAATTTTATACTTGTTTCTACATGGTAAGATTTTTGAAAAAATTTGGAGTTTTTTAAAAACTAGGGTCTACCATATAGTTTCCCGGGCACATTTTTTTTTCAAAAGCTTACCATGTAGAAAAAGTAAAAACTGGGTCTATCGTGTACATTTTTTTTCAAAAAGCTTACGAATGTAGAAAAGTAAAAACTGGTCTACGCATATAGAATTTCCAAAAATGTACTATCTTTGCGAATAAAAGACTTTATTAAGAAAATATTCCATTAATATTTGGTTTTTTGTACAAAAGTCTGAAATTAAATTGAACAAAACAATGTTTTGGTTTTCATTGTCTTTGACTCAAAGAAAAGGAGGTATATAAATTTTACCCAAAATGTTTGAAACTATATAAATATATATGTGTATAATTATACATACATATATATAGTATATATATATATATTATTAATTATATATATATATATATTAGTAGTTAGGAAGTTGAGAAGCAATCTTGGCCCTTAATTTTTAAAATGGACGGCTAGGATGTGCATAAGTTTTATAGTGAATGTGCACGAATTTTCCATGAAGGTGGATTTTTTTAATGAAAATGCACATTTATGTATAAAAATATTCACATTCATGTATAAAATCATGCARATTTACTTTTTTAGTGAAATAAATCTTGACCCTCAATTCAAAATCCAACGATCAAGATTGCTTCTCACGCTTCTCATTTTAAGGATGCTTCTCATATGTATTTTGGGTTCTCTAAGGAAGCACAATCGTGGGAGCGCCAGGAAGTTGAGAAACCTCCTTTCTGACATTTGCGCTCTCAATTTAGCCTTTGAAGTCATCATTCTCGGGAGTAGTCATCTCCTAGTTGACGTAGTTATGCCACTTGATGTACTCATCCATAAATTCCTAGCAGCATTTGTAGCGTACTATTTGCATGGAATTCTCAGGACCCTTAGCCAACAAAACCTCATAGTATTGGAACCTCACCATGTCCACATGATTGTAGAATATGATTCCGTCCCAAGACACCGCCCTGGTGTCCACAACAAAGGCCTTACATTCTCGAAACAAATTATGCAAGGCAAGATATTGTCCTTCACCCGTGGGAACAAYTGAATGTTGATGAAGTCTGGATTGTGGATAGGATCCGCGATACTTTTTCTATTTCCTCAGTTGTACATCTCCTGTATCGGAGGTCTTTATCCCTACAGCAAAGCAAGTCCATTGATAAACCCATCCCTCTTGATATCAAGGAATTCGACCAATTTATTGAGAGCTAGATGGTGGTTTTAACACTCATTCGGGTATTCTAGAGACCCAAATTCCTCCAAGACTTTCTCTTGTTTAGTTAGCTCATGATCATATAAAGGATCAAAATGAGCACCCCAATATATAACCCTCAGTGGCCTCTAGATGAAAAATATCAAAGTTTCGGACCTTTCTTCTTGGATGAATATCCATTATCAAGACCATTATKTTTTAAGAGAGAAAAGGAAAGAAAGGGATGAGCWAGAGAGAGAGAGAGAGAGATAGAGTAGAGGATTTTGTGAGCATTATGTGAAGTGAAGTACGGGTATTTATAGAAGTGTAGGAGAGCAATTATTTGAGTAACTTAATAACTTCCCCTAAACCACCACATTAAACGACGTGCTTTAGTGGCATGGTTATTTTAACCGTCCAGGTTGCTTGCTATCGCCACGGGAAATTTCCTCAGTAATTTCCTTGATTTATGAAAATATTTCTTATTTTACCATAAAGTCAAAATCATTGAATACTATGGGATGATGGGACATTTCATGGGGAAATATTTCAATTTCCATCATCATATTAAATTATGCTCTTAAGAAGATCAAGAAATATATTTTGTAACTATATCACTTGATATCAAATTTCGTCGATCATAATCTAATAAATATATATATGTTAATGAAGTAATGATGTACACCATAATTTTTTAAACTTAAATATCATATCTTATGATCATCATCTATGAAACGGTACATAAACAAAATGTTGTTCAGTATTTCATAAGTTCTGATTTATAAAATAAGAAGGGGGACATTTTTAAAGTTAACCTTCTTGTATTAATCATCTTCTGCTAGCATGTAGTTGTCGGAGTCAGCATCGTCAGAGAAATATCCCTTTGTTACACACATCTCCATAAAGATTTGGCTAGCACATTTGCCTTTCTTAGTTGAAGTCCTGGATGGACGCTTCTAGCGGCGATGCTTCTTTCCTCTGTCTTCCTCTTCTTGATCACCAAGATCTTTGTCCAACCCTTTCTTCCCGGAATTGCAACACGTTTGCATGGTGTACCTCAACAATGTATTGACGACCAATCTTTTTACACCACATAAGGAATCGCTGGAATTCTCAATCTTTCAGTACRTTTGTTGCCTGACGCTCTACTAAAAGGGAAAAGAGAAGAGYAATTCCTRAGCTCTTCACCTCATTAGATCTTCCTRGAGATTTTACCCTACTAATTACTTTGGATAGAAAATCCATCGTCAGCTTAGAAATTAAGAAACAAGAATGTTTAAAGAAATGCTTGACAAGAAAAAGAGCCAAATAGACTAGAGCAACTCTTCCAAGTATTGTTTTTTTTATAATGGAGTTCATTCGCATTTAATATGCTTCACAACCTTTCTACACTTATAATTTTGTTCATTTAACAAGGTAGAGAAGTCTTTTGCCTAATTTACTTTTCATTGGTCAAACCTTTCTTGATTTGAGCAACACGTATAAGGCTACAAAACGCCATCATTCTATTCATTCGTCTTTTAACTAATAGTATTCCTTTAGAACCTCCATTCTCTGATTCCTTATTCAAACAGCCAAACTCATTTCTAAACTCTATCATGGAATTATCGCAAGAAGCCTCTTCATCAATGTAACATTTCATCCCTTCCGACTGACCAAGCTTTCCTGTCCCAATTTATTGAAAAACACAATGAGTCATTACGCCCAGATTTTCTTTGGCAAATTGCTTGCTCAGGGAAGAAGGGACTGGCTTCCATTGGTCCAGCATTTTTAATTTGTTTTGAAAATGAAGATGATAAGAAGAAGTTCCAGAAGGAGATTGCCTCAAAACATTCCAAGTGTATCTTCAGTAAGGAAGGTTCTCGGGCAGCCACATAAGCCAATTTATAGTATGTTCGAAAAGAAAAAGAAAGGAACCCTCAACATTGAATCTTGAGTAAAAATCCAATCAAAAGTTGGGTTCAGGATATGAATGTTGGTGATTGGTTCAAGCGCCTAAAAGACTTCCATCACCCATGGCCAGTTAAAAGAATTTTGAGTTTCCTTAATCTCGCAACTATCAGCAAAATCGCTTTTAATGGAACGTTAACATGTGCGTTAATTTCGATATAGAACCATGTCCTTAATTGTTTCATCCTTTGCCAAGGATTCATGACTGTCATCGTGCCCGATGTTGCATTTCTTACTAGATTATCGCCATACTATGATGATGATCAGGAAATTAGAGTCTTTACCGTAGTGCAAGGCGTGGAAGGTTTGTACGCCAGAAGTCACACTTTCCTCAAAGAAATAATGGGGAACATGAGCAAAATTTGTTTCAACGCACTCATCATGCACTTTACCGAATCGACTTGAAAAGTAACCAAGGAGGAGGAGGTACTCTTCATCCTTTTCGCCCTAACTCATTTATGATGTGCAAGTCTGGTAGTATTTCTTCTTTATTCCTACCTTTTAGGCGTYAATATTTCCTTCATATCATCATTTCTAGTGCTTTGATCGATCATGTTAGGAAGTGTAGTTGCCTTTATTTAAATGTAGGCGAACAATATCGATGGGATGATTTGAACCGTATAAGGGGTCCCTTTGGTTGCTTACTTGCTGGGGAAGCCTATACACTGACCTCGGTTTCGATTTGTCACAAATGAGATCATCGCCAAGCTTTAGCAAAGGATAAGGCTAAAGCATTAGACAATCTCGTATAGACTCTTGTTTGTCTCTTACGAAATGTTAATGGATTAGACCCCTTGCGGCGATTAGACCACTTGCCTGGCGATGGTACCTGTGAACACCTTGCACACTGTCAGTATGTGTAACCCAATTTGTCTCCAAATAGGTAATCGATGAATGAAACATACCACGTTTCGTGATCAATTCAATTCCGTAAAGACGCAACTGACTCATAATATGTGAATTCACACTTGAAATCCATGAGGCAAAGGTCAAACAAGAGCCAAATAATTTTCTTTAATCATTTTCTATTTTTTCGGAATTTTCTTGTAACTATAAGATTTTTAAAAATAATTTACATGGCTGTGATTCTCATGATTTCTATTTTTCATCACATTCTTCTCATATTTTTGATTTCGCCAATATTTTAGATTTATTTTCTGATTTTTCTATAATTTTCTATGAATTTTACAATATTTACAAAAATCAAATACGGCGAGAAATAAATGGAAAAATCAGAAAATACTCAAGAATACCCAAAAAAAATACTTGGAAAATTCTAGAACCTTCTAGAACCACATTTCTTGCAAAAAGAAGTGTCTAGGTTCATGCAAAATCCAAAAAGAATCGGAAAATCTCCGAGAATACGTGAGAAAATATTGAGAATACGTGATCGTATATACGTACTCCATTGAGCGTATATAGCACTCTATTGAGCGTATATATGCTCCATTGAGCGTATATACGCTTCTGGATCGTATATTCTCAAGATGAAAGACTATTCAGAATCTTCAAGCGTATATACGCAGGACGAGCGTAATACGCAGGGACGAGCGTATATATGCTCTACACGAGCGTATATACGCTCCTCCCCTGCGTATGTCACTACTCACTCACTTTTTCCTCTTGCGCGCCTATAAATACGGCCTTGCTCTCGAGTTCTGGACAACTTTTCACGACCCAACACTTCACGACTTCAAAAACTTTCACAGAGGTCTCTTGTCCTATACACATACCACATTCAAATACGAGTTTCGCGCCCCTTTTCGAATTGATTCAACGAACGAAATACGGTATACTCTGAGCTTACTCACCCAAAACCTCATTTTCGTTTCTTTCTAATTTGAATACACAATTATTCCGAGTTTTAATTCGATTAAAGATGTAGAAACTCACTCGTTATAGCTTCTTGTAAATATGTAGGAGTTCATCACTTTTTACTGTTTTCAATATTTCATCTTTATTATTAATGTTGCTTGTCATCATTACTAACGTTTTCTTTGCATTTTGTATAGCAAGCTTTAATGAGCACTTTCTTCATCAATAATAACATGTTTGTTTGATTTGTTTAGCGGATCGATCAAAGGCGCTAATCATATATTTATTATTTTTCTTAACAATTTTGCTTATTCGCAGAGACAAGGTGAGAAGGATACACATGTATTATTATGCTTTACTAACCTTTGTCTTCATGTTTAATTTTGTACATATTTTTGTCACACTTGTATATTATTGCTTAAACAAGACCGGAATTCGATTGCTTATCACATTAAAGTCAGATTAATCATTGACGACCGGTTTCTAGGCACCTTATTAATATTGACTAACAATCAAGTGATCCTTTTATCCATGGTAGAAGTCATTGTTTGTACATAATAACAACCACCTAGTAATATAGTTTGTGCGCTATCAAGGTCAATTCAAATAGGCTCTTTGAATTCAATTGTTATGATTTATGGAGTTATAATGGACGAGTAGAGGGCCGTTACATCTGCGGGCTGGCATTGGGCAAAGATCTAGTCCGGTCCATGTTCCCAACCCAAATCTGGTTACTGACAGTTATTCTGTGGGGGCCATTAGTTGACACCATGTTCGGGCTTCCTCGTGATTAACCTTGTATAAGGCACGGACGATCCTCAGATTCGACAACACACCCCAACGCATTCACATGCGGATTCCATGGCTCAATTCCATGACACTGAAGCTGAGGTCAACCCCCTCGAAAGGGGGTGAAGCCCTACAGTACCCTTTGGGTAATAAAGATAAGGTTGGCKAATATGGCCTAGGGATATTTGACGCCACCCTAGACTGGCTGAAGGAAGTTGACATGTCACACTCTTTTTCTCAAGATTAAAAGTTCTGTTGTTTAGTTRTGGCCGCCAGAGATARGGCTGCAGCTGAACCTGAACACTTCGGTTTTGAGATATACAATCCCCAACTTGTCGCCAAACAGTTTAGGTTGTGTCAATCTKTTGCCATCCTTATCCTTACCACWTGAAATAATGATTTACTATTAAATAAAACACCGTATGRAAAGGTCAAAAACCGTTGAAAAAGATCAGGCAAATCGTTACAAAAGGGGTTAGGCAATGGTTGTGTAATTATCGCATTTGGTGTCGTTGCCTAAAGTCTAATGCGGCGGTTTTTCTACCTTATGCAACCGTTTTATGTGATTATGAAAAACCGTTGTACAAGAGTTTATGCAACGGTTTATTCTACTATTGCAGCACTTTTATAGTGTAGCCAAACCGTCGCAATAGTTTTCATGCGCACACTTTTGAGATTTTGTAATGCTTAAGACCACTTGATAAACCGTTGCATTACACCTTTTGCAATATATATATATACACACAACTATACCTTTCGCAACTCTTTTGCCTAATAATCATAATACATAATAATTCATAATAAATAAATAATATTTAAACCAATAATTACCATATAGATGAAATGACTATTATATTATTGTCATCTAAATTAAAAAGATATGTTTACAATAATGTTAGTAATATATATATATATATAGTTTACAATAATGTAAGTAATGCATATGCAAAAGATTCACCATCAAAAGATCCTTATACGATTACTATATACTTAACCGAAATCTCAAACTCAATAGTTTTCCCGTGGTTGATCATCAATACATGCTCCATCATTTGCAACATTGCCTTCACCATCTTGTAGCTAAAAAATAGTCATACACATCAGRACCAATATAATCACGGACTCAGCGTAAGGAATGTCAGAACACAGATGAATAATTGGTCTAGAGTAATAAAAAGAAGGTGATTATAAATTCAACAAACAATAAACATTATTCCCGAATTAGCCTATCAACAATGCACAACAAAGGGGTGACAAAAATACGGAGCAGTAGAAGTAGAAGAAGTACAGGCAAACAACAATTACAACAAAATCCAAGCCACGAGGACAAGCAACATCAATAGCAAAGGAAAGACGAGCAATTATATTATTGTACTACAACAAGAGTGGAATAAGCAAGCACCTAAAGTGGTGCCGATGCAAACAACATGCGAAACTGGATTGCTAAACAAAGTCC
>SNQN01002145.1:0-34904 GCA_008642245.1 Bassia scoparia | reverse complement strand
GCGTAGGCATCCAGACCATGGTATGGAACGCCTGCATAGGCGTCCAGACCATGGTGGTTGGACGCCTACGCAAGCGTCCATACCATGGTTGGACCCTATGACAAGCGTCCATACCATGGTCTGGACGCCTACGCAGCGTCATCGTTGGTGTATGACAGGTGAGAACGAAGGGTAATATGGAATGTTCACACAAAAATGTGACTTTGATCAGTAAAAAGACTTGTTTAGCACTCCATTTCGCATTGTTTTGCATCGGCACCACTTAGTGTGCTTGCCTTTCCACCTTGTTGTAGACAATAATATATTGCTCGTTCCTTTGCATATATGTTTGCTTGTCCTCGTTGTGTGGATTTTGTTGTAATTGTTGTTTGCCTGTACTCTCTTCTACTTCTACTGCTCCGTATTTTGTCACCCCTTTGTTGTGCATTGTTGATAGCTAATTCGGGAATAATGTTATTGTTTGTTGAATTATAATCACCTTCTTTTTATTACTCTAGCCAATTATTCATTCTGTGGTTCTGACATTCCTTCGCGAGTCCGTGATTATATTGTACTGATGTGTATGACTATTTTTTAGCTACAAGATGGTGAAGGCAATGTTGCAAATGATGGAGCATGTATTATGATATATCCACGGAAAACTATTGAGTTTGAGATTTCGGTTAAGTATTAGTAATCGTATAAGGATCTTTTGTGATGGTGAATCCTTTTGCATATGCATTACTTCATATTGTAAACTAATAATATATATATATTACTAACTTATTTGTAAACATATCTTTTTAATTTAGATGACAATAATATAATAGTCATTTCATCTATATGGTAATTTTGGTTTAAATATTATTTATTATTATGAATTATTAGTATTATGTTTTAGGCAAAAAGTTGCGAAAGTAATAGTTGTGTGTAATATATATATTGCAAAGGTGTAATGCAACGGTTTATCAAGTGGTCTTAAGCATACAAAATCTCAAAAGTGTGCGCATGAAAAAATATGCGACGGTTTTGGCTCACTATAAAAGTGCTGCAATAGTAGAGATAAACCGGTTGCAAAACTCTTGTACAACGGTTTTTTCATAATCACATAAAACGGTTGCATAAGGTAGAAAAACCGCCGCATTAGACTTTAGGCAACGCACCAAATGCGATATTACACAACATTGCCTAACCCCTTTTGTAACGATTTGCCTGATCTTTTTCAACGGTTTTTGACTTTGCATACGGTGTTTTATTAATAGTAAATCATTATTTCATGTGTAAGGATAAGGATGCAATAGATTGACACAACCTAAACTGTTTGGCGACAAGTTGGGGATTGTATATCTCAAAACCGAAGTGGTTCAGGTTCAGCTGCAGCGTATCTCTGGCGGCCAACTAAACAACAGAACTTTTAATCTTGAGAAAAAGAGTGTGACATGTCACTTCCTTCAGCCAGTTCTAGGGTGGCGTCAAATATCCTAGGCCATATTTGCCAACCTTATCTTTATTACCCAAAGGGTACTGTAGGGCTTCACCCCTTTCGAGGGGGTTGACCTCAGCTTCAGTGTCATGGAATTGAGCCATGGAATCCGCATGTGAATGCGTTGGGTGTTGTTGTCGAATCGAGGGGATCGTCACGTGCCTATACAAGTTATACATACGGACGCCGAACATGGTGTCAAACTAATGGCCCCCACAGATAGGTCCAGTAACCAGATTGTGGGTTCGGGGACATGGTACGGACTAGATCTTTGACCCAATCCGCCCGCATGTAGCGGCCTCTACTCGGTCCCATTATAGATCCATAAATCATAAACATTGAATTCAAAGAGCCTATTGAATTGCCTTGATAGCGCACAAACCTATATTACTAGGTGGGTTGTTATTATGTCAAACAATGACTTCTACCATGGATAAAGCGATCACTTGATTGTTAGTCAATATTAAAAGGTGCCTCTAGAAACCGGTCGTCAATGATTAATCTGACTTTAATGTGATAAGCAATCGAATTCCGGTCTTGTTTAAGCAATATATACAAGTGTGAAAAAATATGTACAAAATTAAACATGAAGACAAAGGTTAGTAAAGCATAATATACATGTGTATCCTTCTCAACTACCTTGTCTCTGCGAATAAGCAAATTGTTAAGAAAAATAATAAATATAATGTAGCGGCTTTGATCGATCCGCTAAACAAATCAAACAAACATGTTATTATGATGAAGAAGTGCCTCATTAAAGCTTGCTATACAAAATGCAAAAGAACGTTAGTAATGACAAGCAACATTATAATAAGATGAAACTATTGAAAACAGTAAAAAGTGATGAAACTCCTACATATTTACAAGAAGCTATAACGAGTGAGTTCACATCTTGTTAATCGAATATAAACTCGAGAATATGTTATTCAAATTAGAAAGAAACGAAAATGAGGTTTTGGGTGAGTAACCTCAGAGGTATACCTTGATTTCGTTCGTTGAATCAATTCGAAAAGGGGCGCGAAACTCGTATTTGAATGTGTATGTGTATAGGACAAGAGACTATGTGAAGTTTTTGAAGTCGTGAAGTGTTGGGTCGTGAAAAGTTGTCCAGAACTCGAGAGGCAAGGCCCGTATTTATAGGCGCGAAGAGGAAAAGTGAGTGTAATAACGCAGGGGAGGAGCGTATATACGCTCGTGAGAGCATATATACGCTCGTCCCTGCGTATATACGCTCGTCCCTGCGTATATACGCTTGAAGATTCTGAATAGTCTTTCATCTTGAGAATATACGATCCAGAAGCGTATATACGCTCAATGGAGCATATATACGCTCAATAGAGTGTATATACGCTCAATGGAGCGTATATACGATCACGTATTCTCAATATTTTCTCACGTATCTCGGAAGATTTTCCGATTCTTTTTGGATTTTGCATGAACCTAGACACTTCTTTTTGCAAGAAATGTGGTTCTAGAAGGTTCAGAATTTTCCAAGTATTTTTTTTGGGTATTCTTGAGTATTTTCTGATTTTTCCAATTATTTCTCGCGTATTTTGATTTTTGTAAATATTGTAAATTTCATAAAAATTATAGAAAAATCAGAAAAATAATCTAAAATATTGGCGAAATCAGAAATTGAGAAGAATGTGATGAAAAATAGAAATCATGAGAATCACCAGTGTAAATTATTTTAAAAATCTTATAGTTAACAGAAAATTCCGAAAAAATAGAAAATGATTAAGAAAATTATTTTGGCCTCTTGTTTGACCTTTGCCTCATGATTTCAAGTGTGAATTCACATATTATGAGTCCAGTTGCGTCTTTACGGAATTGAATTGATCACGAAACGTGGTATGTTTCATCATCGATTACCTATTTGGGGAGACACATTTGGGTGTCTACAGGTACCAATCGCCAGGCAATGGTCTAATCGCCGGGCAGGGGTCTATCGCATTAACATTTCCGTAAGAGACAAACAGAGTCTATACGAGATTGATCTAATGCTTTAGCCTTACTCCTTTGCTAAAGCTTGGCGATGATCTCATTTTGTGACAAATCGAAACCGAGGTCAGTGTATAGGCTTCCCCCAGCAAGTAAGCAACCAAAGGGGACCTTATACGGTTCAAATCATCCCCATCGATATTGTTCGCCTACATTTAAATAGGCAACGATACAACTGTCCTAACATGATCGATCAAAGCACTAGAAATGATGATATGAGAAATATTCACGCCTAAAGGTAGGAATAAAAGAAGAAATACTACCAGACTTGCACATCATAAATGAGTTAGGGCGAAAAGGATGAAGAGTACTCCCTCCTTGGTTTACTTTCAAGTCGAATTCGGTAAAGTGCATGATGAGTGCGTTGAAAAATTTTGCTCATGTTCCCATTATTCTTTGAGGAAAGTGGACTTCTGGCGTACAAACCTTCCACGCCTTGCACTACGGTAAAGACTCTATTTCCTGATCATTCATCATAGTAAGGCGATAATCTAGTAAGAAATGCAACATCGGGCACGATGACAGTCATGAATCCTTGGCAAAGGATGAAACAATTAAGGACATGGTTCTATATCGAAATTAACGCACATGTTAACGTTCCATTAAAAGCGATTTTGCTGATAGTTGCGAGATTAAGGACAAGGCGTCCATGCCATTCAAAGTCCACATGTTTATTACGTGGTGTTAGGTGGTGGTTGTTGGTGGTAGGATGGTGTCAAGTGGTGGTTTTTGGTGGTAGGGTGCCTTGGGTGGTGGTTGTTGGTGTTGGGTGAGGTGTGTTGGGTGGTTAGGGAGGGGATTGGAGGAAGGGCGTGTTGGGAAATTCACACGAAAAGTGGACTTTGATTCTAGTAAAAGTGGACTTCGAATAGTATTCCCCCATSCGAAAACACAATCTAGTTGGCCTCGAGAAGAAAATGTTGTACAATGCTATTATTGAATAAAAAAAACAACTAGAAAATCTAAAACACTAGAATATTCAACTATTTTTTAAAAATACTAAAATGTATTTCAAAATACTTTAGTGTTGGCGATTTTCATTCGTTCGACCATTTCAACTTCAATTTTCCTCTACCCACTTAAAAAATATGTCGTAATAATTTTGAAAACAAAATARTATGACGGATAGAATATATTAGACAATTTCAATTAACAAATTCCCATATATCGTTAATCTAAACTGACATATTGTTCGCCATATTRATCATTCAAGGAACAGTTTCTCTTTCATCACTATTTAAAAAATGAGAGCAAACTTCTAAAACAAAATAAGAACAATAAAAAACGGACACAACAGAAATAATAGTGACTCATTCATCACAATTAGAGCAATCTAAATTTCATAGAAATTGACACAGCAGCAATGGGAACAGCATCACAAAAGCGCTGCAGTAGTTCCTCGGGATCTGTGTTGGTCTTGGATCCATCAGCTTTTATGCTGGTTTGCAATATTTAATTTGTTGACCATATGAGCAATAGCAATATTTTCTTTGTAAATATTTAACTTGTCTCAAAGACACAAGTCCAGT
The DNA here is from genome assembly GCA_008642245.1 of Bassia scoparia. Classification (NCBI taxonomy): domain Eukaryota; kingdom Viridiplantae; phylum Streptophyta; class Magnoliopsida; order Caryophyllales; family Amaranthaceae; genus Bassia; species Bassia scoparia. The sequence continues at coordinate 29,912 of SNQN01002145.1, read as the reverse complement.
TTCTTCATAGTGTATACTCAAATGACAAGAGAAGTAAACATTAAAATTACAAACCGAAAAGTTTTTTTACCTGATTTCCACTTTGGTTCGAAACTGAAGGTTGTCCACCAAGACCTTCTGGAATCACAAAATTCAACCCAGGATTAGCTTCACGCAGTTGCTCGATCACATCATCTTGTATGCTTTGTGTGAACTCGTAAGGGAATATGAAACTGGACTTCTTCGCCTTCTTCAAACTAGAATTGGTGACACCTTGACCATAAAGACGACGACGCCCACTATGTCCAGGTTTCTTGATCACATCATATTAAGGATCCTTTGAATTAGATCCTTAACATGCTTTAGCCGCAAAAGCTTCTATTTGTACCTATACAGTAGATGAATTTTTGGTTTTTCATGTGTAGTTCTTTTTTAAAAGATAAGCAGTCCCGACCCTTTCCCTGTGCAAAGTGACCAGTAGCACAGGGCCCCCAATTCTATGGGCCCCAAATTGAAGCCCAACCTAATTAAATACAAGAAAAAAAACAAAAGTCAAAAGTCATAGCTCACAGCAAACGTAAAACGGCAAATTCATTCTTCATTCTCCGAAAATCACGSTTAGTCCATTACTCCTACAAACCTTACTCTTTCAATCCTTTCATATTCCAATATAAATTTTCAATAATTTCCTTCATTTTTTTTGTATTCCATATGTCATTCATTACGTACAAATTTCTCATTAACTTTCTTATTTTACTCAAAAATCTATTTAAATAACTTGGAAGGTTTATATTAGATTAAACTTGTATTTTTTTTATGCTATTAATGAAGTTGTACTTAATTGTATATGTTCTTGTAGTTTAAATTTTTTAATTAAAAGTAATATTATTTGGTACTCCGTTATTAAATATTTACCAAATTTCATTAAGGCCCCATTTTTTTAGATTGGAACAGGGCCCCGAAATTTAACAGGACACCCTGAAGATAAGCACTAAGTATAAATGGAAATTCCAATTTATTACTATATTGTCTTGGTTTGCACAAAGCTGTTTTGTATTTCGTTTTCGGGTTTCTTTTCCTTGATTCAATGTATACCTTTGCTTAGGAGGTTCTTTATGTTCCGGGTCATCTTGTTGCTATTAAAAAGAAATATAATGCCTGTCATAAATCATGATATAAATTTAAATCAATGCATGAAACCATAAAATAGTAAACCTACATCTGATGACGTAACCTTGCAAAAGAATTCGGACCCACTGTGTGCAGTCCTCAAGAATAAGTCGATTCTCCCTATTTTTTCTTACTTTCCTCCTAGTTTAATAGAGCACTAAACGAAGATGTATCATACAAACTATACATCTACTAACAACCCACCGTAGCTCCACTAACTGGAGGCGGATAGAAAGGCGAAGTAATCTTAAGTATTCCCGCACTTGTAATTAATAACGAACAACTTTACCTCAACTTCTACAACCCCAATTCCAATTAATCTATTAGTTTATTCTGTAATCGTCCTTTGAAACTGTTGGTGGCCTATGATAAAGCCTTGTTGCATTCGTTGCATGTGCATAGTAGTGGTCCCTTTTTACCCAGATTTTCCATGTTCGCCAACTAGAACCGATCTTTCCTATGGCCCACTTTCTTCCTTCTTATGGGACAATGTACTTTTCCTACATTCAAATTTTATTATAGGCTTGTTGGAATTATATAAGACGAAGATAAAATAAGGAAAAAAACTGGAATAAACGCATACCTTTATGTAATCCCAAAGATAATCATGAAGTGGATTATCGTATCTAGGTKATCTAACAACAGTGAGGGGTGCAAGTTCCGAGTCTCTACCAATAATGTCTAAAAATCGAGTGTATTCATCACTAACATTTTTTCCGAGCCCAGTTGGTTGCCCATATGAGTTCAGAACAATCATTTTCCGTTGTGTTGGTGGGTGTGCATGAACATCTTCCATTTCTGTAGGTCCTCGTGTCTTCCTTGTTTTAGAAGCTAGGTATTGAAAATTTCATGTCTCACATAACTTATTTCAAATTATCTGAAAATAAAATAAAATAAAAGAATATCAACTAAAAATAATTAAATTATCGCATAGTACCTTGCATTGGAGTTTCAATCACAGGTTAAACTTGTAATTCGTGTGCCATGTGAACTTCATCATTCATGGGTGGTCTTCAACTTCTCTTGAAGACACCTCATTTTGAGGCTCTTGTTCGTTTCCATTTAAGTTGCCTAGTTCAATTTCACACGCTAAATTATGGTTGGAATGATGTTGTGCATTCATAACTCGATCACATTTCCTTGTTGTTTCATTCAAAGGCCCAAAAAAGCTGACAATGATCTAGGTGTAAAAAATTTCTTCGGTTGTTGCTTCTTTTGTGTCTATTGAGGTAGTTTTTCCATTTGTTGTTGAAGCCTTTTCTTTTTTTATGCATGTTGTCAGCTACATGTTCATGCYATTTTGGATTGTTTTGTGGATGCTCATGCTCTTGCAAAACTTTCTTAAAGCAATTAGCCATTGGTATAGGCTTGGTGGACATTTGGACGGAATTTTGCAATTTCTTWTTATGGGAGTTTTTTCACATAATCTGAAATTCTCCTCACCTTGTTTGATGACACAGCCCTTAACTCATTGAGTGTGTAGGTACCTAGCACATAAATTAAAAATAAATTTGTATCCTTGGTTATTGTAACCATACAACAGCAGGCGATGTGTTTCCCGAAACACAAAAAGAAAGTTGCATAAACAAGAAAGGTGCATAAAAAGTAAGAACTAGTCTGCAAAATAAGTTGCAGTTGTCTACTGTTGTGATGGACCACCAGGGTCGTACCATCATTGGTCGTACTATAGCACCAACAACTCCCTTAATGGTGTATGTTAGGAGAAGGAAGAATGAGTCACAAGTGAGTGGGGCGGTTGACACCAAAACATAGAAGCAGGAGGATGCACGAACAAAACCCATTAAGACCTTGCACGTAAATGAAAATTTGCTTTTGAGGAAGACCCTTTAACTTGTTAAGGTTCAAATTTGAAAAACTAATTGGTGAAAGTCTTGAAGTATGTCGACAAAATTAATTATTTAATTTGGGCATTAAGGATGCAAATTCAATTGAAGTAATTTGTTTAACAACTAGAAAATAAATCAAATTTATCAACATTTGTCAACAAATTAATTGGTTAATTTTTCTCAAAATTTTGATTTTTTTAGTTAAGTTTGCAGCTTAGAATTTTTATATCTTCGAGTTGCAATCCTGCTCCTCTTCTCGCAGCTAGGTATGTTTTAATGTGAAATTAACTCCTGAGTACTGAATTTGCCATTACTAATTCAACATGAGCCTAATTATTCTCCCCAAAGTCAACCTAATCAATGTCAAACTCAGCCAAAAGTCTAGGCGAGGATGGCAAGCGAGGATGTGCAAAACGAGGCGAGAGCTCGCTTTTTCTTCTATCTCAAAGTAGGAAAACGGAGTGAAGTGAGACGCAGGATCGCCCTAGGGTGGCACGGGCTTGCCGAATTTGAGGTAACAGCTCAAATTTCCTTCTACCTGAAGAGGAAAACAAYAGAGGAGGAGACGCAAGCTCGCCAGTTGTTGGAGGCAAGAGCTCGAATTTGTTTCTGCCTGGGAAAGGAAAAAAAGAAAGCAYGCGGCGTGAACTCGCCCAAGGGTTGCGCGAGCTTGCTTGGTTTACACTGCAGTTCCGTTCCTTAACATCGAATGACCATAACTTTGCGCTCTGAGCTCGGAATGCAGCATATAATATAGGGAAATTCTATACGGTAGCATTAAGGTTTGCCAAAATCCACATGGTGACAACCTAATTTTTCCTATTCTACGTCATGGCCTTGAGGTTTTGCAAATTCTATACCTTGGTCTCGAACTTTAATTTTCTATATGGTGTTAACCTATCTCACCTCACTCAACCCACAACCAACAACCCAACCCAGCCACAACCCAATCAACCCATAGCACCACCCAACCAAGCGACCATCTAACAGACCATCCCACCCACCTCCACAACCGCCACCCCACCACCCCAACCAAGCAATGCAAATATGCACGCTGGTTCCCTTAAGGTATTTTTTTGGGAAATATATTAAATCAACAACAAGTTACAAATAAGTCTACACAGTCAAACAATAAGAAATGTACAGAAAACTAAGTAATAAGGGGGTGCAGCCCCATAACAACAGCATTACTATAACACTACAGAAAAGCAYGTTGTTGATTGAGTTKAATAAGATCACCCTCTTGCACAGTTTCCATCGCCATTTTTGCAATTGCATCTGCAACTTTGTTTGCTCCCCTTTTTTAAAAAATTAGCAAAGAGTCTTCACTCCATCTAAGAGCTCCCTAAATTCATGTATTCATGAGTCACAATTGATCTATCATTAATAATCTCAACCGCCATCTTGCAATCAAAAGAAAAAAGGCTTGGCCTCAACACATAATCAAAACTTTCAGCTAGAAGGCTGTTGCTCGCTCTAAGTACCAATAATTCAATACAAATAACACATGTATAATACATGAATTCGATAACTATAACAAGAATATCAAATAGTATGCAGGATCAACTTGTAAGTAACTCAATCGCTTACCAATCTAGTACAAATAACACATGTATAAAAGATGAATTCTATAACTATAACGAGTAACAAACKCCCACAATTCATGTTTTCAATAACTTAATTAGGGATAGAAGTAATTCATAMAAAACCCAAAGTTTTGATTATCACTACATGAAAAGTTATCTTTATCATTCATTAAGGCAATGATTTTAATAAGAATTGCAAAGTACTATTGATTTTAGTAAGTAGTCATCATTCGTTAATTTTAGGAAAATATCTTATCAAGAATGGAAAATCCTTATAAAGAACTCATTATTTATTAGACTAGTTGAAGTACAACTTACAAAGTCCATACCAATAATGTAGCCTGCAATGGCGTCCGTGAAAGGCATCAAAATAACATTTCTCACTTGACTTGCTTAACATCCTATCCTTCACCCAATTCACAAAGCATGACATATCCTCTAGTATCTAGTTTTGAAAATCTACCAAGTTTGTCAATATCATGAGGTTAGATATGAAAACAAGATAAACATGATTARAGTAATTCAAACAATAATGACAAGACAAATGATCATAAAAAACATTAGGTTTGAACAGTACTCCATTTACAAGCCTACAATAAAAATGAACCATTATAATTATTAAATCTTAATTACAATATTATTCCATCTACTAATTCAAGTGCATTCTGGATTTAGACAATATTCCATCCAAAACTATTACCGTACAAGATGAAGATAGCTATAACAAATAAAACAAATTCAACATATCCCCCAATTTGTATTCCTCTAACAAGTAAAAATATTTAAATTAATGTGTATAGAAGACTTCTCTTCAATTCCAATGCTTTAATTACACAAGTCAGAAGTCACTGCAATGTAATGTGATGCTAGATGAACTTCTATGGTTCCTAAAATAAGGGCTAAGCATTCGTGCGGACTACGCAAAACATTGGCTTCTAATAAGTAATCACACAACCAATTCTCTTTCTTCCAAAATCAAGGAAACTACTCACAGAGATTTATTATTATTATTATGTTTTTAAAAAAAAAAACTATTGAAAACCCAACATACAAAGTTTAATATTCTGAAGTAGTTTATAATCACTTATCACTAGATTCCTTCAACATACACTTCAATTGTGCTTTCCCCAAAACAAAAAATGAACAAGAACAGTTTAATTAATTACTCACAAAGGTATGCATAACATATGATCACAAAATCAAATCTTTTGGCATATGCAAGAGTAGATAATAACCCATTTACAGTAACTAAAAGAAAACCAAAGAACAAACACTAAAAATCACCTCAAATAACAACCCCAAATCAGCAATAATTAAAGTACAAGCAAACCCAACAAAAAAAAAAATCAGACTTTCAAAAATTAAAAAAATGCCAAGAACTTGATTGAAAATATAAAATCAAAGAAATAAAAAACTGAAAATCAAAGAAAATATCAAATAGAAAAATGGAAAATTGCTAGATCTAAGTGAAAAACGAAAAATCAAAGACAAATGAAAATCGAAAAAAAAGAAGAAGAAATTCGAAATAAAAAAACGAAATCAAAAATAAATTTATCGAAATCAAGAAACAAAAAAATTGAATTAAAAAAACGAATGAAACCTAAAATAAAAAAACGAAATAAGAAAAGAGATCTACAAGAATCAGAAGAAAATAAATAAATAAATAAATAAATAAATAAATAAATAAATAAACGTACCTTCGAGAAGATCAGACGGTGGTGGAGGGGTGGTGGACTATCATGGAGGCGTGGTGCGTCTGAGGCGTGTAGCAGTGGTGGCTAGTTAGTGGTTTGTATAGGTGAGAWGAGAGGAAGGTGTAGAGAGACCGAGAGAGGGAGGATGGAAGAGAGAGTGTGAGATCTGAATAAGGGTGAGGGGAGAGGGGGTTAAGAGATAAGGGTGAGGAGAGAGGGAGTTAAAGATAAGGGTGAGGAGATTTGGTTTCGGTCGGTAAATCCTCACCGACAGTTTTCGGTCGGTATCACCGACCACAAAATTTTCGGTCGGTAAATTCGGTCGGCCTTATTTAGGCCAATTTCTTATTGTGTCTTCAAGGATGACCCTTTCTAGTGAGTTACAACAGCATTTGGATAAGGAGGTTACTAAAGAAGAAATTAAGAAGGCACTTTGGAGCATTCCAGGTATTAAGGCCCCTAGCCCTGATGGCTTTAATAGCTCCTTCTTCAAGCATTCCTTGTCAATTATAGGCACTCAGTTTGTTGTTGTAGTTAAATAGTTTTTTCTCAACGCTAAATTGTAGTAAGAGATTAATTGCACTATCCTTTCTTTAATTCCTAAGATTGATTATCCTAGAATTGTAATGGATTTTAGGCCTATTGCCTGTTGTAATGTCTTGTATAAGTGTATAACTATGGTGATTAATTCCTGATTGAAAAAGATCCTTTCTGTTATTATTGCTCCTAACCAAACAGGATTCTTGAGGGAAGACAAATCTTCTAAACTATTAGCATTTTGCAGGATATGGTGGGTGCTTATGGAGGAAGAATACTCAAGCCTCTTGCCTAATCAAGGTTGATATAAGAAAGGCCTATGATTCGGTCAACTGACAATTTTTGCACGAAATGTTACAAGCTTTAGCTTTTCCTACTCACATGACTGAGCTGATTATGTCATGTGTCAAAACTCCCAACTTCTTTTTGGCTGTCAATGGGGATTTTGAGGGTTTCTTTACAGGAAAGCAAGGTCTTCGTCAGGGGGATCCTATGTCTCATCATCTTTTTGTGATATSTATGGAATACTAATCTAGAATTCTTCATAAAGTAGGGGAAAGCAAGCAGTTCTCTTTTCATCAGAAATTTAGGAAGCTCAAGCTTAATCACCTGGTTTWTGCTGATGACTTGGTCATCTTTTGCAAAGGTACTAAGGCTTTCATTCAACTCCTACTAAGGAGTTTAGCTACTTTTACAGCAGCATCTGGTTTGGTTTCTAATRTTGGATAGTCTAACTTCTATTGCTATAATATTACTCCTTATGTCAAGCAAGAGTTAATGAAATAAGGCTTTAAGGAAGATCATTTCCCTTTTAGATATTTGGATATGAAGGTGAGCCATAAAAAGCTCTCAGTAGAGGATTGCTACTGTCTTGTAGATAAGGTTGTTAGGAGAATGAGGATATGGGGAGGAAGAACTATGAGCTATGCAGGGAGGGTTCAGTTAGTCAATTCAGTTTTAATCTCTCTTCATTCTTATTGGGCGAATATCTTTATCATCCCTAAGAAGATGCTACAAGGTGTAATGGATGTGTGTAGGGATTTTATTTGGGATGACAAAGTTGTTTACTCTRTCTTKAGTTATTTGGGATTTTATTTGGGAGTTTATTTGTAGACCTAAGAAGGAGGGAGGATTGGGAGTACAAGACTCTTTTAGATGGAATATTGCTGCAGTGGGTAAGCACACTAATAATAATGCACAGAGAAAGGAGTCTTTATGGCTTCAATGGGTGGACCATATGTTTACCTCAAAGGTTAGAAGTTGGATAAGGTACAAATTCCCTTCAACTGCTAGTTGGACATGGAAGAAACTGTGGGCTGTCAAAGATATACTAAAAGATGGATTTGTTATGGACAAATGGGTGGCTGATGTAAAAGGTTATTCTATTTCAGGGGGATATCTGTGGCTTACACAACATTTCCCAAAGTTCCTTCGTATAATTGGGTTTGGAACAAATTTAATGTTCCAAAGAATAAGTTCATAGCATGGTTGGTGTTATGAAGAAGGATCAAGACTAAAGAGAACCTTGCTAAATTCATGGATGTTCAAGACACTAAATGTATGCTATGCAATAATTCGGAGGAGACCTTGGATCACCTCTTTTTATAGTGTGAGTTTACTCAGTAGTGTATTAGGCTGATCAATGGTGCTTTGGGACATGTTCTGACACCAGTAACTGTTGATCACTGCAAAGTGCTATTGATTCAGGTGCAGGGTCAGTTTTTAAGGTAGGTGGCTTGATGTGCTTATGCAAGCTTACTGTATTGTGTCTGGACTCAGAGGAACAAGCAATTATGGGATCAGACTTTATTGCAGCCAAAGCAGTTAATGAAATACTCCTTRAATGAAATGTATCAAAGGATTTCTTGCATGCTTCCTATTAAAACTCCTATGTCTAGAAGATTTTGGCTTCGCGGGCTTTTGTATTGATTTGTATGCTTCAGGTAGGGCTATTTCCTGGTWWGCTGCAGGTGATGAAGCAGCTTARTATACCCTTCCTAGAAGGTGCCCGTAAGCTTGATGTTGATGGTTTTTGCTACAAGGTCATGGTTTTAGTCTGTTGAAGTTTCTTTTTGCTTCCCAGGGGTTGTTCTGATCATTGGGGATTTGTTTTATTATAGGCTACGGCCTGTGTATTTGCCTTTTGAGATCTATAAAATTCATTTACCTTTTCTCAAAAAAAAAGTGAGATATGGAGGATTGAAGCTGGAAATGAGATTGAAAGTTTGGGGTTTCGGGTTGAATATGGATGAATGAGTGTATAAGTATGAAAAATTACATGAAAAAGAAGGAAAAGAAAAGAAGTAGAAGATAAGGGCGGTGAGTCGTGGAATGGGGTGGGGTGGAGGGCATTGGATCGGGTGGGGTAGGGAGGGGAAATAAAAATATAAAAAGAAAAGGGAAAGGAAAATAAGAGGAAAACTGTGGAAATGGGGTTTTAATTTTTTGTTTTTTTTCTTTTACAAACAAAAGTAAAACCGTCTTTTTTTCCATAAATTTGGAACCCCTTTTTATTATTTACAAAAGTCCAATTAATCCAACAATTCAACCAAACACCTTCAACAAATCCCGAAAAACCACCAAAAGTCAACGGACACTCCACCAAACTCCAAAAACACAAAATTCAACACACACACACCGCCAATCCAACCTTGCAAAAACAATTCTCAACCCATAAGCTCGAAAATCCACCTTGAGCGAAACAAAAACCAAAAAGATTGAACACAAGCGCTCAATAAAAATAAAAGCAAACACAACCCATACCCAAACCGYAGCTCAAGCACAAAGCTACAACACATAAACTCAAAGGAAAAAGGCCAAAGCCCTCGAGGTGCCTCCCAGAAACGCTTCTTTAATGTCACTAGCTTGACGCATTAACCCCATTATGAGGGATCCTTAAGCAACAACAAATGTAAAAGTGCACTAGGCACTTGAGCGAACTCATCAATCGTGCATACAAAAGAATCATAGAAAGTCATACGAGAAGAGAGTTGGGCACRCGTTAAGTACTCACAAGGGAATCTTTATTTTTTCTTTTCATTCACCCCCTTTGAGACATGAACGAGCAATGGAGTTTCTGTTCCAAAAACCTTACCATCATTCCCATCCATTGGGACAAAAGAATCACTTGAGCTAACATCTAGCTCGATCTTACCCTTATCAATATCAACAAGCCCATTACTTTTGAGGTCATGCTGCTCTCCATGTGTTCTTTGCTTAACACCTTCACCTACTTCACATGGCCATAAAGAAACACTAGCAAAATTCGTGTTAGATTCAAGAATATTATCAATTTAATCACAAGAGGGGGAGAGGTGAGAACCACATTGATCTTGTTACCATCAGAGTTGGCAACTCCCATTTTGCGAAAAATTACTCTTTCCTTTCTAACCGTGAAACTAATGACTCCTTGTTGCACGTCAACACATGCCCCGACTGTAGAAAGGAAAGGCCTCCGCAAACACTAGCCCAAGCCTTAAGGAAACGGGAAGTGTRATACACTAATCTATGCACCAAGGTCACAAAGTGCATCTTTGACATGCACTCCATTAATGGTACACAGGATGGAAAAGGTTCTCGGATCCTTGAGCTTCTCGGGGATCTCTCTGAGGGCTTCTCTTTTTGGCCCATTTTTGCTCGTTTACCCTTTGTTAGATGATTCACCAAGAAATTGGGTGAAAATAGGCATTTCGTCTTTTGTCCCATTAGGTTAGAGTTTTGCATGGTGTTGTTGGAGCATCTCAAGAAATTSACCGAACATGGTGTCTAGGAACTCCTTTGGGTTAGGCATAGCACCTTGAAAGTTGGGTGTTTAGAAGTAAGGGGTGCCTTAGTTGGCTTGAAATTTAGTTTGAGGGTTGAAGTTTGCATACCTATTAGCATTCGCTTGGTAGCCATAGTTAGGGTTTTTCCCCCTWAAACCACCTTGCTATTGTTGATTAGGAATTTGGTTCCTATAACCATAGTTTTGGTTTGCAAAACTTTTGTTTTGGTAGKAAAATTCCCTTTGGTTGAGTGGTCTTTGATTGCCAAACCCATTGTCACCTTGAGGGATAAATCCCCTTGGGTTAGTTATTTTGGTAACCAATGCCACTCGTTTGGCTTTGTTGGTTAAAAGGGTCCCTTATTGGCCCATAGGCATTAGGGGTTGCCTCCAAAGCATGGCCTCTCCCCATTGTCACCCATAGAATTGCATTGCTCAATATCAAACTCACATGGCATTTCATCATTATAACTCTCATCAATCAAAGAAACATTTTGAACATGGAAATGTGAAGACAAGTGATCATATGCACCACATATATTGCAAAACAAAACACCACTAAGCATAGACTTGTAGGATTGTGGCTTTGACTTACCTGGGCCATGCCTTTTCCTTGCCTTTGCGGAGCTCTATCACTCTCTTTCCATGTTGCGTAGTTGTCCACAACATCCTCAATGATCCCTTCGATCACATCCTCACTTTTGTTAATAATTTGGCCATCGGCGCCCGCATCAAGCCTTGTCTTGCTTGAGTTGTTGAGACCCATGTAGAAGGTTTGGTAAAACAACCATTTAGGGATGCCATGATGGGGGCACTCCCTTTTATATTCTTTGAAACGCTCCCGAACTTCGTAGAATGTCTCGTTTATTCTTTGRGTGAAACCTTTCAATTTGGCCATAATTTCGGCCGTTTTCGATGTGGATAGAATTTGTTAAAGAAAGCCTTCGCGGTCTCATCCCATGTAGTGTGGGAGTTAGGCTTCACCTCCTTCTGAAGGTCTAGACCAAAAGCGATAATTCAAAAAACTTGAGCCTCAAATATTCTTGGCTCACCCCATTCACCTTTATTGTGTCAACATACTTCTCAAAGTCCTTCTAATGTTTATGGGGGTTCACATTCTTTAAGCTGTGAAATGGCTAGATTCGACCAATTGTATGAGGTTTGGCCTAATCTCGAAATTTCCCTCAATAGTTGGCAGTACTATAGCCTTCATGGTCGCGTAAGCCTCGAGGGTTCCTAAATCCTTTATAAGTCTAGCCATGGTTTCAAAGTTCTCAATCTTTTCTTCCTCGTCTCTCAGAGTCTCTTCTTCTCTCCCACTCTCACTTGAATGGTCAAACTAGTCTTCATTCTCAATCTCCTCTCTTACTTTAGAACCCGTTTTTCTAGCCTTACAAATTGATCTCAATGTCTTTTCGATTTAAGGATCAAAATCTATGATTGGAGATTCTCGACTGTGCATGAAAAATTAACGCTTAAAAAAGGTAGGGAAAATAACTTCAAGAGAAGTTGGAAAATCTTTTTGGGTTTTTGGATTTTATTGAAAAGCGATTAAAACCAAATCGAAATTTTCGAAAGTTGAGCAAAGTTGAATCCCTGCAATGGCTCCAGTTTGATGGCCTCCCAACCAGGTRGTTGAAAACTGAAAGGGAACAACCATAGAAATAAAATTTCTGAAACCTTTACTTCTCTTTATATTGATATAGAGGTAAGCAAAGGGTCGATCCATGGATAGGCTAAGATCGTCAAGATTGAATCAAATTATTTGGGGACGTAAAATCAAAGTTTGAGATTGAAAATAGCTAAAACTAGAAGTAAGCTAAGGAAATTGAAGTTTTAGAAATCAAAGGACAATACACCTAGGATCACTAGGTTACCCAACCACATAAATGATCAATGTCAATCAAAAGGATGTACTTAATTCAATGTTAAAGGTATTTGTGACACTAACTTAAGAAAGTGGATGGAATTTTCTCCTAAATCATCCAAAAATTCAAAACTAAGCTCAAATTGAAGTCCCCTGCTAATTTTAACAAGGTCCAGTCCTGAATAACTAAGCTAGTAACCTTAATCAACCCTCCAATCCCTTGAAATGTTTGAATAAGGCAATCACTCTCACATCAAGGCTTGGGTGGCCAAAACCAATATAAAACATGATCTAGAAGACACAAATTTAGGGGAAATAGGATGATGAATTGAGTTTAATATATCATATTGACATCAATCTAGCATATTTGGTCTCCCTAGCTTCCTAGGCTAGGAAACTACTCACAAAACATGTTTGAAAACATTAAACCCACAAGTTCAAAGCTCGAAAACCKCAAAGAAGCCATGAATTCTCAAGTGTGAAAGCAAAAATAGGGTATTGATTATCAACAACAAAACTCAACGAAAATCAACAAAAGTATACCAAAACAATCACAAACCACTCAAGGTTCAATCTAACTACAAAAGGAATCAAAATTGAAACTCAAAAAGAAAACCCATAAAACTTGCAAAAACGAAAAATGGCAAAGAACATGAATTCGACTTGATGAAAACTAAAAAATGAATGAGGAAGATGATGAAATTWAAAGAAAAGTGCAATAAACAAAATAAAATCTGATTTGTTCTTTGTTTTTCTCTCTCCTCACCATCCTATCTATATCACAAACAATACAAGTTTTCTGAAATCTTATAAGTTTACCATTACCAATTCAACATGTGCCTAATTATTTTCCCAAAAGTAAACCAAATCCAAGTCAAACTCATCCAAAAGTCTTGGCGAGGTTGGCAGGCAAGGAAAATGGAGTGAAGTGAGGCGCATGCTCGCCCTAGGGTGGCGRGGGCTTGCCAAATTCGAGGCGAGAGCTCGAATTACCTAGTTAGCGCAAGCTCGCTAGTTGGAGGCGAGAGCTCGAATTCTTTCTGCTTCAGAGAGGGATAAAAAGAAAGCATCAGGTGCGAGCTCGCCCAAGGGTGGTGCGAGCTCGCTAGGTAGTGACGCAAGCTCGCTTGCCTCAGCTTGTAATTTCGTTCCTTAACTTCGAACGACCATAATTTTGRGTTGGTTGCTTGGAAAACAAACATATAATATATCGCTGGAAAGCTCTCGGAGTGTACTTTCCAATGTTAAAAGTCTTACCTGTAAACTCAAAGTGTGAAGAAAGATTTCGCTCAAAGAATATGTCGGGGTACAAAAGGCAATGCTTTAAATCACAACCCTTGCAAATAAAACCACGCCAACCTGTAACTAAGAAAATTACTATCAAATATACACCAAGGCAGCTTCTAACAACACACAACACTTGTAAATAAGTGCAATAGAATAGAAATAAGAAGAGAGTAACCTAAAAACCTAAAAAAAACCACAAAAACTCCACAAAATATACAAAGTGGAAAACTAACCAAAATGCTAGTAAATGATATCAAAAACATACAAAATGGCCAAAATAGAAGAGAAATAAGTGCCTAAATATGATCATTTTTTTCCCTTATCAACGCATTGTTTCACTTCCTCTTCCTATTATTGTTCATAGTATTCTATTGCCCACTGTAATACAGTATCATGCTAGTATGACGTATTTATTTTTATACATTATTTTAAAACAAAGGCAAGTTATCTTACGCAATATAATGTATCTCTCAACTTCCTCACAATTGCAATTGAATAAGAAATGTCGATGCGCTTGGGACCATGTCTTTATATCAACCTTATGACAAGTGTAGATACCAACATTTGTCCCTAGCCTAAAACGACCAATGACAAAACCCCCCTTGCAATGCATAAGCCTAATCGAGAGAGCTAGGGCCCCGATAGACCCTACAAAAGGCAAGTTTTCACTACACCGGGCACATTTTCCTACACCAAAGCACCCTTAGAAATGAGCTTTAATTTAAAACTAATTTTAACTTATTTTTCTAGAATTTTTCGGAATTTTTCTAAGCACTTTTGGCATTTTTTGGAATTTTCGTCAATTTAATTAATTTTGCATCAATTAATTAAATTATGATAGCAATTACAAATTTTTTTTAACACAATGCAGTATTTTTTTCTACAATGAATTTTTCCATATTTTTCCATAATTGTTGAACTTGTAGAAAAATAGTTATGAATTTTCGAAGCAAAAATGCGCACTTGAGCGATACGACTCTTCCCGAAATCTTTCAGGGCCTTCCCGAGTGTGGGTCCCATTTGGATAGCTCCCCATGATAGTCTAGGTTCATCCCCCTAGCTTGCTTAGCACGACTCATACTTTTTCAACACGTAAATCAATTTGTTCCTAAAATTAATAACCGAGCAAATAAGCCAAGTCGAGTCAAACAAAAGGGGGAAGTAGAAGCTGGGCAACATAACGCCCACTTGGGGGAGATTTTGCCCAGTTCTTCCTTCTTATTTTTGGTTTTATTCGTMCCTATAAATAAGCACCCCCGGTCCTTCATTTGCGACATACACACATCATATGATCTCATGTTGCTCGATTTTCTCCTCTCTRTCTCTCTCTCTCTCTCTCTCTCTCTCTCTCTCTCTCTACACACTAAAACTCTCTCTCTCTTTTGCATATCAACTCACACAAATTGTTTTACACTTCTTAAATACAATCAAACACATTTTAAAATACAATTATACATTCATTCCTGCACTCTTTTGATATCTTAGTTTGATTTCGAGTTCTTGATTCGATTTGGAATTCTTTCGTGTTCGTGCGTGTTTATGTGGGTCCCTAGCATCGCTCTCAATCATTATCACCGTGTTACAAGGTTAGTTTGAGGCCAATGTCTCAATTTCTAAACACCCTTTTGCATGCTTATTAGAAATTCGACTTTCTATGAAAATTAGCATATAATATTGATCGACAACTACTCCACATGAATTAAAATCAATCTTAGGCAAACTTTTAATTCTTGTCGAATGCTTTGCAAATTACACAACTATTATGGCTTAAACAAGACCGACAATTTACATGTTCTCACACCTAATCAGACTAATTCTTGGACAAATTGGCTTTTAGGCACCTTGAAAAGGGATCTAAAAAACACATGTCGCAATAACAAATTAGTCCTTATGTGCATCTACTTCTGTTAATAAACCCACATAGTAATTACATGCTTAGGGTTAAAGGGAAAATATATTTGTTGTTGTCTTTTAAATAATGAACTCGTAATGACTGAGGAGAGGCCACTACATGCGGGGGAGAGTTTTGCACTACTTCGCCCTTACCTTTGTCCCCTTATCCGTGACCCTTGGTGCACGACCAGATTATGGAGTCCTTTGCCTTTCTTTATGGAATTATAGACAAGGCTTAAACTAGGTTCCACAGCTTCCCGAAAAAAGTAAGGTGGCAACTTCCTCTACTCGTTTCGAGTATATTAGACACAAATCAAGGCACACTCACCATATGCAAAAGCATGAATTCAATTCTAGCAAKACCAAAGTCATTACCTAATTGTACCCCCCCGAGGAAAAAAGGACCACACCCAGTCCGGCCCGATGACGCCCCAACGCTCGTACAATAAGACTTCTTCTTATTCTTTGATGTTTTCCCATTCCCTTTATGGGACGCCCAAGCTTTGGAAGAAATAGTTGTGAGTCACCAGTATTAATCATGCTCTTTGGTGAACAATTAGAATGATTTTCATATCTAGCTCACAACCTAGAACATTAATTTTCCATATAACCTTCACKCATGGAACCTTCCGGATGACCCTTCTTGCGAACATCTGATTTACATTCATGAAGATATAACTCAATAAGATCCATCACAACAAGAAAAAGTCGTACGGGCGACCGRAGTTAGCGACCGAAAATCGGTCGCTAATGMGTTTTAGCGACCGATTTTCGGTCGCTAAATGCGGTCGCCTTTTTGTTCGTCGCTAAAAATTTTTAGCGACCGAAATTCGGTCGCTAATCCTTACGACGTTATTACGACTAGCAAAGTTTGGGAAAAATTCGACGTGAAATAAATTAGCGACGATCAATCGGTCGCTAATTGACAATTCCCTCCATAAATGGAGGGAAAATACAATCAGCGACCGACTAATCGGTCGCTAATAGCGACCGATTTTCATGTCGGTCACTATTAGCGACCGATTAGTCGGTCGCTAATTGTTTTTTCCCTCCAAATAAATGGAGGGAATTTGCAATTAGCGACCGACTAATCGGTCGCTAACAATTAACATCGGCTTTTTTTATATGCTCGTGCGTTTTTCACTTTTTTTCCGTAAATGTAATATGAAAAAATATTAACAAAACACATAATAATATACAAAAAATTAAGTTTTATATTATATATAAACAAGTTGAATTACATGAAAGTTAAACTCAATATACTTTCTAAATTTTAAGTGAAAATGTAAAAATAACAAAGTACGAGAAAATAAATCCAAATCTAACTAACTGCAACTACGCTACGAAGGCTCCCGAAGCACCAGACCGTCTGTGCGATCGTCGTCGGAGAAGCGTCCAGGAAAGGGAGGCGGATCGCCAAACTGCCTCATAAAGCGTCCATTGCGCCTTCATCTGCACCATATATGCATCCTGCTGCTTTATCTTCTCGCTTGACGGCGTTGCTCCTCGTCCCGCTGGCTCAGCTGCTCGGCTAGACGACGTTGCTCCTCGTCCCCTGGCGGTCTCTCTCGCTAACTCTGCCTTGCTCGCACAATTCCTCAGTCAATTGTGTAAGCTGCGCGGAAACCGATGGGAAAAGTCTGATCCCGCCATATCGACGCAGCTTTTCTCATAAAAGAGAGAAGCTCCATTTCTGCCGACCCATGAACTTCACCTTTTGAAACCCACCGACCGTCTCAAAAAAAACAACGTTGGGATCCGCTGGTGTGCACTAGCTTGTGACTCAGAAAGAATGTTCCGAGTATATTTTTCCTAAATTATAGAGTTAGTTGAAAAATTCAGAATAAAAACAAAATGACACATTTAGACACGTCAAATCCAATTCGGGGCGTGAAAGGGTCATTTTGGCGTTTTTTTGGGGTTTTCAAGCCTAACTTCTACATATTCAACTATTACAAGATTTTACAGCTCATTCATGTCAATTTTATCCACTTAAGCTTCTAGGTCTTGATTGGACACGTTAAGACACAACAAATCAAATTCGGGCGTGAAAGGTCATTTTGCGTTTTTTGGGGTTTTCAAGGCTAACTTCTACATATGGTACCTATTACACCTTTTAAAGCTCGATCATGTCAAATTTTATCCACTTAAGCTTTCTAGGTCTTGATTGGACACGTTAAGACACGTCAAATCCAGTTTGAGGCGTGAAAGGGTCATTTTGGCGTTTTTGTGGTTTTCAGACTAACTTCTACATATTCAACCTATTACAACCTTTAAAGCTCATTCATGTCAAATTTATCCACTTAAGCTATCTAGGTCTTGATTGGACACGTTAAGACACGACAAATCAAATTCGGGAGTGAAAGGGTCACTTTGGCGTTTTTGGAGTTTCAAGCCTAACTTCTACGTATTCAACCTATTACAACCTTTTAAAGCTCATTCATGTCCATTTATCCACTAAGCTTTCTAGGTCTTGATTGGACACGTTAAGACACGTCAAATAAATTCGGGGCGTGAAGGGTCATTTTGCGTTTTTTGGTTTTCAAGCCTAACTTCTACGTATCAACCTATTACAACTTTTAAAGCTCATTCATGTCAAATTTTAGTCACTAAGCTTATAGTGTTGATTGGACACGTTAAGACACGACAAGTCAATTTGGGCGTGAAAGGGTCATTTTGGCGTTTTTTGGGTTTTCAAGCCTAACTTTACGTATTCAACCTATTACAAGCTTAAAGTCGTCATTTCAAATTTTATCTACTCAAGCTTCTAGTGTTGATTGGATACGTTAAGACACGACAAGTCGAATTCGGGCGTAAAAGGTCATTTTGGCATTTTTTGGGTTTCAAGCCTAACTTCTACGTATTCAACCTATTACAAGCTTTTAAGCTCATTCATGTCAAAATTTATCCACTTAAGCTTTCTAGTCTTGATTGGACACGTTAAGACACGAAAATCAAATTCGGGGCGTGAAAGGTCATTTGGCGTTTTTTGGAGTTTTCAAGCCTAACTTCTACGTATTTAACCTATTACAACCTTTTAAAGCTCATTCATGTCAAATTTTAGTCACTTAAGCTTTCTAGTGTTGATTGGACACGTTAAGAAACAACAGTCAAATTTGGGGCGTGAAAGGTCATTTTGGCGTTTTTTGGGGTTTTCAAGCTAACTCTACGTATCAACCTATTACAAGCTTTTAAAGCTCAATCATGTCAATTTTATCTACTCAGCTTTCTAGTGTTGATTGGATACGTTAAGACACGAAAGTCGAATTCGGGCGTGAAAGGGTCATTTGGCATTTTTGGGTTTTCAAGCCTAACTTCTACGTATTCAACCTATTACAAGCTTTTAAAGCTCATTCATGTCAAAATTTATCACTATAAGCTTTCTAGGTCTGATTGGACACGTTAAGACACACAAATCAAATTTGGGCGTGAAAGGGTCATTTTGTCGTTTTTTGGGGTATTCAAGCCTAACTTTACGTATTCAACCTATTACAAGCTTTAAGTTCGTTCATGTCAAAATTTATCCACTTAAGCTTTCTAGTCTTGATTGGACACGTAAGACACGACAAATCCAGTTTGAGGCGTGAAAGGGTCATTTTGGCGTTTTTTGTGGTTTTCAAGCCTAACTTCTACAATTCAACCTATTACAAGCTTTTAAAGCTCTCATGTCAAATTTTATCCACTTAAGCTTTCTAGGTCTTGATTGACAATGTTAGACACGACAAATCAAATTCGGGCGTGAAAGGGTCATTTTGCGTTTTGTGGTTGTCAAGCCTAACTTCTACATATTCAACCTATTACAAGCTTTTAAAGCTCATTCATGTCAAATTTTAGTCACTTAAGCTTTCTAGGTGTTGATTGGACACGTTAAGAACAATAATCAATTGAGGCGTAAAAGGGTCATTTTTGCATTTTTTGGAGTTTTCAAGCTAACTCCACATATTCAACCTATTATTAACTTAATCATTTAAAAGCAATCATTTTCGTATTATCACTTATAATGGGGATTTCGCCTTAAACATCAACTATAAAGTAAACAATAGCAATCCTATTCGTACTCATCGGCTTATAAGCCGGAATTCGTCTAATCATCAAACGCAAATCATATAAAAGGAATCCTATTCGTACTCATCGGTTTTAAGCCGGAATTCCGCGCTAAATAAAATGCAAATCATATAAAAACAATCTATTGTACTCATCGGTTTTTAAGCCGGAATTCCGCACTAAAAAGCAAATACGAAGTAAAAAGAAGAAAGCGTTACCATCACTTCTGCGGCTTCTTGCTACGTTGCGTTCCTCGCTGGATGTTTCTTGAAGTGAGTTCAAGGTAGAGTTCAGCAGATTTTGGCTTCTTCCTTCTTTCACCTCCTTAACCAACACAAAAACATTTTCCATATGTTAGATGATATAAAAAAGTTAACGCATTAGTATTTAATTTTACAATACTTAAATGAACGATTAGACTACTCAATTGCTTAGCTCGATGAATTGTTGAGACGGATCTCCTGGCAGTGAGATGGAGGGGCGGGGTCAGTAGCGTTGCGCCTCTCCTGTTTGCCTTAGCCTGGGCCGACTTTTTCTTGGACTTTGGTCTTTCACCCTGTCTTTCATCTTTGAGCAAGTCATCTTCCAAGCCATATGGGGGCCTCATCTTCTAATAGGCACGTAGAATGTGTCTTTCAGACGCAGAGCAGCCTTTTCTTCATACGTCTTCTTTACCGTGCCCTCCAACTCCGTCCTCCATGTATACATCTCTGCAACAGAAATAAGAAAATGAAATTTTAACTATATTAAATTATTTTTTTTAAAAAAAAAACTGATTTTTTTAAACAAAAAAAGTAAAAAGTTTGTCATCCTCGCTTCCATATGCTCCACCAATCTCCTCGTGTCCTATCAACCTCAGTGTAGTTTCTCCAAGGCTGTCGAAAATAAGTCTTCATTACAGAAGATCTATGGATTTCAACATCTTGGCTGTGAAACTTGTACACAAAACATAAAATTAATAGTTAACACTTATGTAAAAAATTAGATATGAGTCACAACTTCATTCAAATAGTTAAAACATTAAAAATTAAATACTTTAAAACTCACCATAGCCATCGGGTCAATTCTCGAACACGAGGGTGGTAGACGTAGAAGCCTCGCCCGCACGAGAATCTGCATCATGGGTGGTCGGGTCGGAGTAGTCTGGGACGGAGTACACTGAGCCGGAGTGACTGAGACACATGTGTAGCCTGGACTGAGAAGCGGAGGACGATGGGACGATCCTTGACCCATAGACTGAGGCACATGAGTAGGCTGAGGATGAGAAGTCGGGAGCGGATGGGACGAGACTGAGGCCCGTATACTGAGGCACCGTAGATGAAGGCACTGTAGAATGAGGCACGTAGAATGAGGCACAAACGGTGGAGGCTGGAAAGATGAAGCTGGAAAGGAGGCTGCAAAGAAGTCGTCTGGAAGGAGGCCTGCAAAGATGCGACCCCAAAATCGAGGTGACGAGCAGTAGCGTTCTCCACCACGGACGAGGAGAAGAAAACGAAGGAGAAACCACCGGCCGTCTCCTATGCAAATCGGCACGACGACTAAGCTCTCCAGGACGCAGGGTCTCCATGGAGCCAGTAGGACGCATCGTCGGAGGCAGCGTCGAAAAGGCTGCGGCTGAGTCTGGGCTGGAGCTGAGAATGAGGCTGGGGAATGAGTTATAGGTCGGACTGCTGCTTCGATACTGCTGGTCTGACTGCTCCTTGCCTTTCGGCCCACTCGAGGTTTTGGTGCCATGTTCCTGCATAAAATAGTAACATATTCGTACGGTTATATAGTCATATTCCAAATCTAAAAGAGTTTAATATATTAAAGAAGCTCACAAGAGAATTCAATAAACTTACATTACAACATTATTACATTATAACCTTGTTTTGGTTTCGAATGACTTAATTGCGGTACACTTCAATAATTTTTTTGTTTAATGATAAGATTTTTTGTTTAATTCCGACGTTAATATGTAATTTTTGTTTAATGAAGATTTTTTTTGTACATACCTTAAAGCAAACTCTTATTAGGATGAAACTCTTTTTTAATTATCTTTTCGTATGTTCAAGAAAAATGTCTAATAATACATTTCAAATGAATAATAACAGAGATTTGTTTTTTACCATTTATTTTTTATATGTATGAAACTTCAATTCATTGTTTCATTAATATTGGCTCAGTCTTTGAGGAAGTATAAATTGGTATTCGTTTTATTAAATTGCGATCGAATTGACTAACTTTGATAACATTATCCGTTTTTTACATTGTCTCATAATGTATAACATTATGTTATAATAGCATTTAACATTGTCGGAACAAAAATTACACTATTTACACCATCGATATATCACCATATAAATTGTTGAGTTTTTTGTGTCCGATGAATAATCGTTTTTTTCCCTTTGCCATATAAAATAGCATCTACCATTTTATCATTTCTCATCTTATTCATCTATTATCGTCATTGAATAAAAGTTTTCAACCTATACTTAACTTAATGTATAAACAACTATAAAATAATCAAAGAACAAACATATAATAATCCAAACAAACAAACAACAAACAAATAATCCAACAAAAAAATATCCAAACAAATTATTTTTTTGTTCCTATAATGATCATAACTAGAATAAACTCATACAAGGTTTAATTATTATGAAATCACTAATGGTCAGGGGGCCTCGGTACAAAGAAGTACAATCCTAACTTCCTACAATACTCTCGCTTATCAAATTATAAGATAACTTTGTTAAGGAGGTCACTAATGACTTGAATGCTGATTAATGAAATCAAAGAAATTAATCAAAAAATCAAGACAAGCTACATCATTTTTCGCTGCTGCAATGCGTACTATTTTGTCTGTTTCTGTTTGTACACTTATATATAATTTTTTATTTTTTGCTGTGTATTCTTTTTGGATCATGAGCCAATTATTATTCTAGGTTATCCATCTTGGATGTGATGATGTATGTAACACAGGGCTTGTCTTATGATGTTCTCCTAATATTAAACAAATATTCAAACAAACAACATATAAAATAATTCCAAACAAACAAACATATAAATAATCCAAACAACAAACATATAAATAATCAAACAAATTAACAAACAAATAAAATAATCCTTTAACAATTCAACCCTTTTCAGATTACAATTATTATTGAAAAATGAACTCAAAACTGCACCATATAAAACATTGATTACATAACACCCAATTATTTAAGAACTATTCATATATAATAATAATAATAATATAATATAATAATAATAATAATAATAATAATATTATAATAATAATATAATATAATAATAATAATAATAATAATAATAATAATAATAATAATAATAATAATAATAATTAATAATAATATATAATAATAATAATAATATAATAATAATAATAATAATAATAATAAAGAGCAGCAACAACTTACAGTAGCAGCAAACAAACAGCAGCAGCAACAACTTACAGTAGCAGCAACAAACGCAGCAGCAACAGCTTTTCATGAAATAAAATTAAAAACATAAAATTCGAAATTAAAATTAAAAACAAAATTCAAACCCCAAAAAACATTTACATTCAAACAAAAAAAAAGCAGAAAAAATGAAATTAAATTTAAAAAAAAATTAACTTACCGGCGAGGAGGAAGAATCGGCGGGGAGAAAGAGGAAACCGGCGAGGGAGAAAGAAGAATCGGCAGAGGGAGAAAGAGGAGAAAGGGGAAGGAGGAAGAAGGGAGAAAGGAGAAAGAAAAAGAAAGATGGCGGCGGCGCCGCTGCTCGCCGGAGAGAGAAGAGGGGTTGCCGCGCCGATGAGAGGAGAGAGAGGGGTCGCCGGAGGAGAGAGAGAGAGGGCGCCGTTTGAGGTTAGGGTTTTTGGATTTTGTGTTAGGAGAGAGGTTTCGTGCGTGAAGACTCGTGAAGTCGTGAGACTCGTGAAGTCGTGAGGGTCGAATTGGGTTAAATGACCCAAAATAATTTTAAAAAAAAATTATTTAGCGACCGAAATATCGGTCCTATTAGCGACCGATCTCAAATCGGTCGCTAATTAGCGACCGATCTCAAAATCGGTCGCTAACCTGTTAATACACCAAATGCACTCAAAGGCCCAAATCCGCAAAAGATAGGGTGTAGCGACGATTTATCGGTCGCTATTAACGACCGATGTCAATCGGTCGCTATTAGCGACCGATAATTCGGTCGCTAAATATTTCGACCGTTTTCGGTCGGTAACGGTCGCATATTAACGACAGATTAAAAGCGGTCGCTAAAATTCGGTCGCCGAAGCGAATTCTGTGTGGCATTGCTTCTTATTAGCAACAGGGCACCAAGGTCGATTTCTTCCACAAGTGCACACGTAAATGAGTCGTAATGTCGAATAAAAGAATTGGAAATACTTAAATTTGCAAAGAGTCTCAACAATCTCAGTTTAAAATTGACGAGATCTTGTGAATCAATTGGTTTTTTCTCAATCGCTTTAAAAAATTGACAACTCTTATTATAGGTGCAGCAACATCTTTACTTAAAGTTACTTCACAGCAGTGCAGTAATGCATTAAAAATGAGTCCACTGACTCTTATATCGTGTGATTTTCCTCTTGAACGCACAAATTGAGTAACATTAGATGCATACCTTGAGGCCTTTGCATTGCTAATACTTAGAAATACAAGCACTTTGTTCCTTTGACAACCAAAAATGCGAGATGTGTACTCTACAATGCCATCATCATTATCCTTAGGTTGAAGTCTGGTAACCACTCATGCTTTTTTCAAATTTTACAAGCCGACGCATCATCGTTAGTCATTCGAGAATTTCCAACATGTATTAATGATATTATTAAATACATTTTTCTATGTGCAATACATCAAGATTAATGACGATGAGAACAATCTCTCCAATAAAGTTAACTTTAAAATCTTTTTCCTGGCTTGGCTTTTTTTCTTCTTTCAAACTCATTTGGAAATTCTTGCAATAATTCTCAATATCATGCCCGACAATCGGATAGGAGCACTCTTTCTTCATTGTGCCATTGAAATTCGGTTATTATAACACCAAGGGAGATCCTTGTCCAAGATCTACGATGACTATGTAGCAAAAATAATGACCATCGTCCAACCATATAGCATTTGTTTCACAATGACAACATGGACATGCTAGTTTTCCTTTTATGCCAATCTATTGATAACATTGCATAAGCAGGAAAATTGCCAATGGTCGACAACAAAGCTACATGCATGTCAATCGTTGACTACAAGAAGCATCATAGGTTTTAAGCCCAAACTCCCACAAATCCTCCATGTTTTTAGTAATGGTTGCATAGAATCAATATCATTTCCGCGGACAAGCCAGGAATAAGTATGGACAACATTAGCAAGTCAGACTTAGTTGCCATCATGGAGGTAAACTATAATTGACTAAGACCACAGGCTAAGTGTTGTGTACTATCCTCATATTGTGAAATAGGTTAAATCTATTGTGGCAACTGCTAACCTCACATTACGAGGCTCTTCTTCTAAATTTTGGATAAATCTTTGTCAAAGTTCTTTCAAGTTGGCCATCTGACAGGATGTTGCAAAAGTTCATCCTTTTTTTTAATTTGCATGCCATTCATGTATTCTGCCATCTCGACACATTACAATCCTCTGTAACCGTTTTTTTATTTGAAAGTACTTACAAAACTTTAGTGGATTTTATCGTTCTTTATATAGTGTCATCCTTGTCCACATCTTGGATTTTCACCTCGGGGAACCACAAACACAAAAACTTGTACATGTGCATGTTCCTAGCATATACATACAATCATTAGGGAATGCATCAATTTTTTTGGTATAAAACCCTAGCACCTTGATGACTTATTAGCTTCGTGAAAGGTTATAGGCAATTTGGCATTTAAAGAAGTTCTCTTAATAATTCTAGTAAAGAAGAAATGCAACATTGCTTCAACTTGTCATCACACATGTAATAAGTAATCGAATAATGAAAGAAGTCTAGAAAGGTTTCGCACTTTGGAAATAGTTCTATTTTCACTTTCTTCTACTAAATCAAGAAACTTTTTTTTCTTCTTTATTTGGCCCTTGCCTCAGAGTGTCATTCACGACTCCTGCATGCCATCATTCATGTTTGATGCGTTAATGATCAAAATACTCATGTTTTCATTAACATTTGTTAGTTGTAATAGATCTTCTCTCTTGTTCATACCATTGCATATTATATAATCTCTTAAACATTCCTATGTTGCCAATAACGATATTGACATGTACTAGATGGACAATTAGATTTTGTTTCCATGATGATCTAGTAGCAATATGTTTTCAAAGTAGTCATCAGTCCCTTCCTCATGATAAGTGCCACAAAATAGTTTTGCATAGCTTTGTTATTTTTAGTGGTTTTTATAGGTTTTTCTTTAGTTTTCTCTTCTCTGTTCTTTCTTTGTCACTCAATTCAAGCTTTGTGAGTAATTTGCAAGTTTCCAAAATGTGCACATGTTGGTTTTGAACTTTCCTACTTGTTGGTTGATTGTGGTTGCTTTGGTAGAGCCTTAAGGCACACTTCGTTGCTCTAACATCTTATTCGGCCATCATATTTTTTGTATACTTTGAATTTGCAGGTTAACATTTTGCATTGGAAAGTATATTTGCAAGAGCTTTCCAAGGTATATTAATGCTGCAATCGATCACCGAGGAGAAGTTATGGCCATTCGAAGTTGAGTAGTTCAGCCTGAAGTTTGCCCGCCGTGCATGGGGCACGCGCCTGCAGGGACACCGTCACTTCCAGAAGAGGTCTTTAGCGGGACGCGCTCCTAGGTTGACTTTGACCTGCTGACTTGACTGGAAGGGCTTTGAAGCACATGTCTAAATTAGTAATGGCAACTTGAATTAGGAGAGCTTGTATTTTGGGCTATGTATATATGCTTGAGGAGAGAGAAACTAAATAAAGAGTGAGTAGTAGTAGAAGTAGTTTTAGTTACATTTTTTGAATAATTTTCAGATTATTTTGCTTTTTCTTGTTCTTTCTTCTTCTTCTTCTTTCTTCTTCTTCTTCTTCTTTTTTTCTCTTCTTCTTCCTTCTTCTTCTTCTTCTTCTTCTTCTTCTTTCTTCTTCTTCTTTTCTTCTTCTTCTTCTTCTTCTTCTTCTTCTTCTTCTTTCTTCTTCTTCTTCTTCTTCTTCTTCTTCTTCTTCTTCTTCTTCTTCTTCTTCTTTTCTTCTTCTCTTCTTCTCTTCTTCTTCTTCTTCGTCTCTTTCTCTTTTCTTCTTCTTTTCTTCTTCTTCTTCTTCTTCTTCTCTTCTTCTTCTTCTTTTCTCTTCTTCTTCTCTTCTTCTTTTTCTTCTTCTTCTTCTTTCTTCTTTTTCTCTATCTTCCTTCTTCTTCAATCTCAAATTAGATAGTACTTAAGTTTTATCAATTTTGCCTAGAAATCTTCATATTCTTGCCAAATCTTACAATCTTTTATGCTTTTGGCCTAGAATTCTTGAAGGTTGTTCCATTTCTTTGCTTAGATTTCAGTTTTAGTGTTCTTTTGCTAATGTGGTTTTGCTTGATTTTCGTTTTTTCAACTTTTTGTGGTATTGTTAAATCCTTTATTGCTTTTAAGTTCTGTTGTTACTAGAGATTGCTTTTCTACTTAGGTTTGGTGAAGTTTTGGTTAGTTTTGCTTTGATTTGGTTAGTATTGTAGTAATTTTTTGATACCCATTTTTGTTATACTAATTCCTTGCTTTAATGGCTTCTTTTCATGGTTTTCCTTTGTATTTTTTTATGTTATTCAACTTTAAGCATGTGTGTTAGTTATTAGCCACTAGGAGTGCAGAAAGCCCCTTCTATTAATAAATAATTCAATGCAAGATAATATAAATTATTCTCTCCATCACCAAATTTGCCATTGAATATGTTTCTCAACTTATTGCTTGATTTCGAGGCCACCACGTTTTTGGGGTGAGAGGTGTTGATTCAACCCTTTACAAGGATTGTGAGGATTGACTTGGGTATTTGTTTGATTCTTGATTGTTCAATTCTATAAGAGTTAAGGGATTGGGTTTTGAACTTGAATTGAGAAGGGTTAGTGACTTGGGAAAACTGATATTAATCAATTTCCAAACCAATGATTGCAATGACCTTTTATTGGAGGTAGACACATATTTTAATTGGGCAATATCTCTTATTAGAAAGGTACAATAGTATCTCCTAGTGATTTAGAATATTTGTTTTTCCCAAAGCTTTATTCAAGTGTTTTAATTAGCTAGTTTTGCATCAACAATTCAATTTTCAATAATTGATTGCTTGCTGAGTTGTTAAGTTTAGATTTATAACTCTTTATTTCCTTCTCCGTGGATCGACCCTGAGCCGGCTGGCACCAATTTAATCGGTGCGTGTACTTGCCGGGGAGGGCAAGGTGTTAAGTTTACAAGTCTAGCATTGGTTTTTGTTTGCTTTTCTAAAAAGAAAAAACAAAAAGATTCTCGTGCTTCACTTGAAGATAGCACTTTTTACCTATATATGTTTACTCTTAGGCAATTTGGATTGTTGCTTCACTAAGCAAAAGAGGTTAAAAGTTAGTTTTCAAATGGCTAAGTCTTTAGAGAAATGGGAGCAACGGGCTCGTTTACATCGGACTGGGCAATAAAGACTACCCTCAATAAGACAGGAACTTTCAAAATCCGGCCCCAACTTGCATCAAGATTTGATCGAGTCCAAAACCCTTTTTACTGAGTTGACAGGATGAGAACCCCCTAAAGCACTTGAAAGATTTCGAGCTGATATTGTGACACATTAAGGTGTTGGGGAGCTCAACAGTACATGAGGCTCAAGTTTATTTTTATTTTATCACTAGCCGGAGGGCTGATGGCATTGGCTCCGAGAAGGAGGTTGAACCCACCACTCGTGTTTGACACTTGCGGAGGAAACAACGAAGGCTCTTCACTTACAAAGTTTTCCCCCCAAAAAGAACTGTTTAGCTAAGTAGGATTGCCCCACACGGGGTTTTCAAAAGACCAAGAGGGGTAAACCAAACACTTTTAACCAAACACATATAAACACAATAAATCAACACAATCTTCACTAATAATCTATTTATAGAGCAGAGACCCCTCCTCTTCACACTCAAGTCGGAATACCGAGGAGCTAATGATTCAATATGAAAAATGCTATTGAAAAACTAATTATAATCTTAAATTGCTCAGCCTAGAGGGGCAATCTTATTCAACCACTCTTCCCCACCCCCCCACCCCCCCCCATACCCTAGCCAGGTTTGTGAAAACCTAGGGAAATCATGCGATCACGACCTTGAAGCTGGGAAAAACCACGAATCTGAGGACGGTGATGATGAAGATAAGTGAACCCCAAAATTAATGAAATTAGGAAATCAAGGAAGAAGAACACGAGCAACTGAGTTGACGCAGGATCATATCTAGGAGCCAAGGAAAAAGAAAAGAGAAGAAAGTGATCGACAGTAGGGAAAAGAGAAAAGAATGAAACCCCAAGTTTGAATGAGGAATGAGCCCCTCCCCTACCCCCAAAGTTGAATTAGGTTGTTAAACTTAATTATGCAATTTAGTATAGGTTCCTCTGAGATGCCTATTAAAAACAAACGTTCCCACATGACCACTCCCTTGTTCGTCAGAGGAATACACAAAATGCCACTTATTCATAAGGTTTATCTCAAGGAATTTAAATGGCAAAAGGTACTTGTTTGAATGTGAATTGAAACTGTGACCTTAAACCAAGAGCATATGATAAGTGAACAGTCATCCAAGACCATTCCTCCTAAGTTGGAAGGATCGAGGGTAGCTTTTTATCCTTAGATTCAATTAATAATGTTCCTATTGCAAATGCCTTATGTGATTATGGGGGCTATGTGAGTTGTTAATGCACTTTTCTCAGATCATATGACGAAGAGTTACATTTGAGGAGATTTAGGATTCCCGGCTCGTATCATACTCGCCCAATTGGACGGAATAGATCCGATCTTCACGGTACCCCAGGAAAGATAACATCATAGATGTGCACATTTAAGGGATGAGGGAAGCATTGTATTCCCCATGGATTTTCATAGAATGTTGGAAATTGAAGGGACTGAGAACACTCCTATTACTTTGGGAATGACCATTCTTAAGGCACGGTCAAGAGGGCGATGCATTTCATGTGAAAAATGGAAGGATATCTTTGCAAGATTCGGTAACGGACAAAATCACTTTTACCCTAACACAAATCTATGAAGTATCCTTCAATCAATGTGAAATGATGAATTTGCATATCTCTCTCGAC
>SNQN01002144.1:14852-25024 GCA_008642245.1 Bassia scoparia | reverse complement strand
GCGAGAGATTACAGCGTGGTTTGATGACTGATGTTTGTTGGCGAATGAAAACGTAAGCGGTGCCTTGGGTGTGAGTGGAAAAGCACCAAGTGGGAGATGAGTTGTGGGAGTGTATGTTCACTTGAAGTGTGACAAGGAGGAGTTGCTCAACGCCTCCTCCCAAGTGTACAACTCGAACTTAAACCTCCCCTCATTCTTTGAAATATGTGTATTTAGATGATGTGCGGCTAAATCTAGTTATGTCGATGCTAACTTGAATGGCCCTCATTTGAACAATTGTGTCGAGTTTTGAGAAAGTATAGAAGGAGCAATCGGTATAGCTTGATGATATTAAAGGATTAGCCCTTCTATAGCCATGCATCATATCTCCCTTGAGAATGAAGATGCATCCTCCATTGAGCCTCAACGGAAACTCAATCCCACTCTTAAAGATGTGGTCCTCAACGGAAACCGATCAAGAATTCTGAGTGATCCGCTCAGTTTCTGAGCGACCACGAGCTGTGCGGGTTTTAATTCTTCTATTTTGGCCTTTCATTGTGGGGGATATAAAATACCTCTTTTGGATGTTTTCATCACATTCTCATTTTCCTTAGTTTTAGGTGATGAAACCCCCAAATTGATTATTGGGCTTTTGACTTGCTAGCTTAATGAGTAAGAGAAGAATAGTTGGGAGTGTTGTGAAGCTTGGGATGAACTTTGATCAAGGTTTGACTCCTTGTATTTGTGATTTCACTATATTGTCTATGGTGTTAGGAATTTCATTTCACACCTCTAAATTATGGATTTGAAATGCCTTGAGAAAGGAATTGCAAGTTTAGGATAGTTGGTCACTCTTGCATTGTTGGTTTAATTGGGTTTGGGTTGTGAGGCCTTAAGGATACTCCCCAAGCTTGGTTTTAAACTCAAGCTCTTGATTGGGGCCCTAGGGGAGCAAGAGCAATTGTGTGAGTAATCCTTCTTCTCGATTTTCATTAGATCTAGCAAGTCAATTCCTTGTTCAATCTAAGTTTCGGATCATGCTCTCTAAATATTTTTTATAGCATTTGATTTCACTTTGCCTTGTAGTTGCTTCTTAGTTTAATTGAAAACCTTCAAAGTACTCAAGATCCTCGATTACATGATTGAAATAATTACGTTGTTCCTCGTGTTCGATTCCTATACTACAATTAGGGTTATTTGTTAGGGCCTCAAACCCCCCAATCACCCAATCTTCCAATAATTTTCTAAAGGTAACACCAAACTTCAAGGAAACAATGGTGGATGACTCCATAATTGATCTATAACAACTAAAAGAGATTATTTGTAAAACAATAAAAACTCACTCGGATCCTTATTCAACCAAATAAAAGCAAGAAAATGGAATAAAAGCGAAAATTAAATTTTAGGCTTACCACTAGTTAAAACGCCAGTGGATCGGAAACCTCTACGAAGATATTATATGGTGATCAAACAACAAGAAGACAAAAGAGAAAGAGGGAAAGAAGGAAAACCCTAAACAAAGAAGTAAAACCCTAGCGGCGGAGACTTGACTAAAACTCTCTCGAGGAAAAACACCTAGAGGACTGACTTTTAAGGTTGATTGTTCGTGATATTGTTATTCGTTCCTTTACTTAAAAACGCCTCAATTACTATAACATTTTCCCCAAATTATCCTTGTACAACAACCATCAAGCACCACCACACCGCTCCACCTCCACAACCCTTTCCAACACCACCTCACCACAACCCAGCATCGCATTTCCTAGCTCCAATAGCATGATGCCACCCTCTCTCCTTCGTTAAATCCCCTTCGAATTGGGGCTATTTTTCAATTAGTGCGTCCGGGTTATGTGTGGGTACCATGGCACCTGCGTCCGGGTTAGACATAGTTCGACATAAGTGCCATGACTTCTATGCCTAACCTATATGCACTAATCGCAAAAAACACACCCAAAAAACTTACTTGTAAATATTAAATCGGTTGGTTTGATAGCATCATTTAATAATTGGATGTTTCTGAATGTATATTGAATTTGATATTCCTTGTATATGTTCTACAGTATTTGATCTATCATTTGCAATTATCAAGTTTCATGTAAGCAATATAACCCAACACAATTGGAATTATTGCAGGGGAATGTGAGGTTATGCGTATTTGAATTCGGGCTTGTTTGCACAAGAGTAAACATCAAGACTTATTAGCGAATACCATAAATGCTTCCAAAAATTGTGTGAAATGACCAAATAGCCCTAGGCTAACCAACTTATCCTATGTACGGTGTCAGATTATATCAGCCCGACGAAGTGAATTGTTGAATTATTTAGTGTATGTGTGTTAATTGTCATGTATAAGACACTTGTTCATGAAGCAAGTTCTTTGAGACATAATGTCATGTAAAGTGTTGTTTAACACAAATGACATGTGTATGTGTTCTGTGGGACAAAGTGACATGTGTATGTTTCTACGAGACATAATGAATGTGTAAGTGTTGAATGACACATGGTGTTGCTCAGTTGCTTATGTGAATTTTGGCAACAAACAATAGTGGGTCGAATTGTTTGTGGTGTTATGTAACCACCATACACTCCCTCAATCCCCTTAAAAGTGGATCCAACGAACACACAACGATGGCAAAATCCTAAAAGCAATGAGGTAATGGGTAGTTACCATGAAATGGTAGTGGAAGTTACCAAGTATGGTGGGTCACCTAACAATGCCTTGTAGTGGTAGTTACCTAGTAATGAGAAGTTACTTATGTAGTGAATAATTACTCATGTAGTGGAAGTTACATAAGTAGCGGTGGTTACCTATTATCGGAGTTATCCCATGTGCCTATAAATAGATAACTTGCAAGGGCATTTCATACAAGAAAATCGATTTCGGTCGAACCGAACGCACCGACGATTTCTTTTTGGTCGCAACACCGACTAATACCGACCGTTTGCAGTCGGTAATAGTTTACCGACGAACAGTTGGTCGTATACCGACTGATATCTATTGGTGGTATTACCGACCAACTGTTCGAGTACGGGTAACTCTCAGGAAAACACTCTCAGCCAAAGCTAAGGAGTTTATCCCAAAAGTACGACCGAATTTCGGTCGGTAAAATTAAACTATTTTTTTAAAAAAAACCCTGCTGCTGCGAATGTTCTCACGAGTCTCTCACTCACTTCTTCAATTCTTTTTCATTTCAAACTTCAAACACTCCTCAACTCACAAACCTCTACTCACTCTCACTCTCTCTCCGGCAATCCGGCACCTCTCGTCACTCTCTCTGTCCTCGTGCCTCTCCTCTCAAACGTTTATGTCCTTCTCTTCTCTCTCTTCGCTCTCGCCACGCCGCATCTCTTTCTCTCTCGTTCCTTGCCCCCCTCTCGAGCCCAGCGCCTCCCTGCCCTGCTCGAGCCGAGCAGCCTCCGGTTCCGCGTCGGCGGCGTCTCTGCACTGCGCAGTGTGCGCCTCCGCCGCCGCCACTACTGCAGCCTCTCCAATTAACCCTCACTTTGGTAATTTTTTTTTTTTTTTATTTTGTTTTAATTGTGTTGTATTGGTATGTTTTGTTAGATAAATTAGTTTGTATTAGTTGTATTAGTATGTTTATTAGTATGTTTTATTAGTATTGTAATTAGTAGTTTATAGTATGTTTAATTATGTTTATTAGTATGTTTTATTATGTTTTATTAGTATGTTTAATTATGTTTGTTTAATTATTTTGTTTTAGTATGTTTAATTATGTTTGTTTAATTATGTTATTAGTATATACACATTAGTTTTATTAGTATGTTTATAGTATGTTTAATTATGTTTGTTTAATTAGTTGTTATTGGCCATAAATATGATAAATAAAACAAATTGGCAATAATATGATAAATTACAACAAATGGCAATAAATATGATCGAATTGAAGGGGTAGTCTATAATCTCACAGCATTGTAGGTTTTATTTAAGATCGAATTGAAGGGAGTATGTGTGTGTATATCAAATAAAAGTGCATTGAAAATATGTAAAAAATTGAATGAATAGACATTTAGGAACGAAGAGGTATCTTTATTACATTTGAAAACCCTTAAAGTAGTAATGGTTTGAGTTATTAGAAGTTAGGCGCGAAACCCCTAAAAACGACCAAAATGGCCTATTACGGCCAATTTGACTTTCTCGCGCTCTAACGTGTCCAATATAGGTCTAAGAAGCTTAAGTGAGTAAAATGAGACATGTTCAATGCTTTAAAAACTAGTAATGGTTTGAGTTAATTAGAATTAGGCGCGAAAACCCCTAAAAACGACCAAAAATGCCCTATTCCGCCCAATTTGACTTTCTCGCGTCTTAACGTTTCCAAATTTTCTGTTATTAAGAACTGTTTGAACTAACTAAACTATTTGCAGGAGAAATATAATGAGAGATGTCTGAGCTCTCAGGCCAGTGGCTCGTCACCGGATCCCAACCTGGTCTTTTTTGACAGCGGTTGTGGCTTCAAAAAGGGGGAGGTTTATGTGTTTGGCAAATTCGGATCCTCTCTTATTATGAGAAGCCTCGCGAGGCCACGCAGCATCCGCCAACTCCCATTACTTTCAGCTCAGTTGGCAGACATGTCCGAGCGTTTGGAGGAGTCTGAGCAGCGTTTGGAGGAGGAAAGCGCGCTAGGCGGGAGATGGAGGAGAAGCAAAAGCAACAAGAAGATACTCCAATAGATGAAGGATCAGATGGATGCTATCATGAGGCGGTTTTGGTGGTCCGTTTCCTTTCCGGGGGTCCAGAGGATGGGACAGACGGCTCAGGCGCTTCTGGAGCTTTCGTAGCGTCGTAGCAGTTCTTACTCAGATTTCATCTGTTTAGCGTATGTTTTTATAAACAAACAGTTACATTGTTACTTTTTGTTTGTGTATTAACAAACAGTTACATTGTTACTTTTAATATATAAGTTGTTTATTCAATTCGTTTTTAAATTAATTTCTAGTTATTGTGTATTTTTAATATTTTCTTTGAGGTAATAATTTTAGAAAAAAAATTTAAAAAATATATAAATGGGTAAAAAAAAAATTTAAAAACAGCAAAAAAAAATATAAATGGGTAATGGTTACCGACAGCAAAATCGGTCGGTATTATCGACCGACTTGCGGTCGGTAACCATCGATTAAAATCCCTCCAAAATTGGAGGGAAATTGATGATTACCGACCACAGGTCGGTCGGTAATACCGACCGATTTTGCTGTCGATCGGTATTACCGACCGACATGCGGTCGGTAATCATCAATTTCCCTCCAATTTTGGAGAGCCCATAATTGGTCGGTAAAGCGGTCGGTATTACCTCACCGATCAAAAATCGGTCGGTGAAAAGGATTTTACCGACGAAGGAAAATCTGACCGACGTCACCGACCGATTTTCGGTCGGTAAAGGGTGTTACTGACTGATTTTCGGTCGGTGATGACGGTCGGCCGAAATCGATTTTCTTGTTGTGTTTGTGAGAGAGGTGAAAAACGTTGCGTTTATTTTTCTCTCTTATGTTTGCAAGGTTTTCTCTCCGTCATCTTCATTAAATTTCCTAAAATACTGGATTTCATTGGATAGCAACCATAGAAAGCATGTTTGRTATTGTTCTTCGTTATATCTCAAAAGCGAATTTCGTGATACCCGGGCTTTCGTAGGGTCGAAGTATTGCTTTTAGAAAAGTGAATACACGCCTCGAAGGTTTTGTTTATTGTTCACATCTCTGAAACCCTTGTAGAAAGCCAAAATTTTCCAAAGGTGAATACCAAMTAGCACTGGCAATCAGGTCGYGTTGGGTTAGTTTCAGGTTGACCCACTTATGTAWACGGGTTGAAACCCTCAAACCTGAACCCGACCTGTTTAGATAAATGGGTCGAAACTCTCAACCCTAACCTGATTTTTTTCGGTTCAGGTTGACCTGAACCTAACCCGTGTAATCTATTTATTTATCAAGCACTAATTGGGTGTTAAATGACCTGAATTCAACCTGTTTACACTATATTATAACCTGAAAATAAGCTTGATTTAACTGCAATAAGCAGCCTAGCATTTTCATTCAATAATAATATAAATATGCATAGTTAGATAGTTCCAATTTCCAAACAAACCAGTAAGGCATCAAAGTTGGACTTCACAATTTCACATACATGTCCAAAATAGGTTCATCAAATTAATTAAAAACATTAATAAAGTTCTATAATACTTATAATAAAGTCTAGGAATAAGTAGTAGACATTCCAAATGTCAGATTCAGCAGGGCTTGGGCTTGGATTGGGCTTGGTTGAGCACTTTCGGTGGACTTGGAGTGTCATATTGTCATCAACCTTCAAAGACATGACTTTTCCACACAAGTCTTCATTTGAGGATCCATTTTTTGCTGTAAAATAGGTCCATTTCTTCAAAAACCAAATTAAACATATCAAATTATAAATTAAGAATACTAGCTATTAATGACAATATAAACTCATCAAAACAATTTAAACAAAAAGTAATATCAAAATTTCAGTAGTTCACAGAAACAGAAACTGAACAAATACTATCACATATATCGTTCTTAATAGAAAAATTCAGCACATAGCAAAAAATAGAATTTCCTGTACCGTCTTGAATATACAAAAAAAATTCAGACCATCACAAAATTTTAAAAAATTCAGCACACATAAAATAGAAAAATAATATCACATAATTCATCACTTCACAAAGACAGAAAATTTAAAAAAAAAAAAAAAAAAATCAGCATAGCAACACTTCATAAAATCGCATTCACTTAGAGATTCAAGTTCACAAGTCAACAAAATCAAGAAGAAATGAACAAGGAATTGATTAACATTTTTATACAAGGAAGACAAGAAATCGAACAACATTTTAAAAATAAACAAGAAGACAGCAAGATTTATTAGTCATGCTTTACTAAAATTGTTTACAAGTTCTGTTTGCTCAATTGCGAAAATTTCTTCCTTCGTTTAGTTCCTGACCAATTCATCAGTACAGATAGTTTAGGTATTAAAAGATGTTTGTGCTATATCACAGGTCATGCACGGAACTATATCCTTCCCATTCGAACAACATTTTAAGTTTTTAACAAAAACAACAGAAGATAATTTGTTGAAGACAGAAAATCGATTGGTGAGAGGGAACCGACGAAGACAGCAAGATAATTGTTTGGATGAACAGTCGATGTATGATTGTAAAGAAATGAGAGACAGAGAGAGTAAATTAGGGTAGAAAGAAATGAAGAGACTGAGAGTGGAAAGTTGGAACTGAATTGTAAGAGGCGAAGACTCAAAGAGTAAATTAGGGTTTTCAATATATATGTGGGAAAAAAATTAAAGTTGGGCAAGTCCAGTAAATATAAGTATTAGGACTATTAGGAAATATAAAGTTTAAATTGGGTTAGAACTGGGTTGAACCCGACCTGGACTAACCGCTTAGCTAAGCAGGTTAGGCGGGTTATTTTCAGGCTGCAATCTGAAACTAACCTAACCCGTTTAATAAATCAGGTCGTGTTCAGGTTGACCATATACATAAACGGGTTGGAAAACCCCAACCCTAACCGCTTATTTCAGGTTAGGTAGGGTTCATGTTGTGTTATCGGGTTTGATCAGGTTTTCGCCGGCTCTAATACCAAGCATACCCATTAGCCCAAGTGCTTTGGAGGTGAGGGATTCCATTACGATTTTACCCACCCGATCATTAGAGACCTGGTGTATCGCAATATCAAAGTTGGACCCAGGGTCCGCATAAAAGTGGTGGAGCCCCCCCCCTCCCCCCCCCGATGGCTTGGGCCTCTCACACGCGCAACCCTGATCCCATCCATATACTGCAGTTTCTATTTTTTCTTTTTTCTTGCAATTTTCCCTACTTTTTCTTTTTTTTGTCTTTTTTTTATAAAAATACCTATTTTTTTTATTTTAACCATTTATTTTACTTTAGCTTCTTTTGTTTTTTTCAAACTATTTCTCTCTCCTACTATTGTCTTCCCTTATTGTTACAATTCAAGAACTATATTTATATATTTCACATACGGTTTATCATTCACAATATTTCTTCCCAATTCAATTTTAATTTTGATTTTATTTGCCAAGTAATTATGAACTTATTATAATGAAAATTGAGAAAAACTTAGTATTGAATACAAAATGTTAGCGATTGATAATCATAACTGAATGTTACACTGAAAATGTTGAAGATTGGATAGATATAAAAAATCCTTCCCGAACAGATGAATAATATGAATATTGTTATAATGAATGTTGAAGATTGTATCATAGCCAAATAATTACTAAATGTTAAGCATAAAATGTTGGAGATTGATAAGCATAAATAGAATATTAGATATATGGTGTTGATGTTAAAAAAAACTTTTATGAATTGATAAATAATTTGAATATTGCATAAATGATTGAAGATTGTAATCATGAACCCAATATTTAATACTGAACATTAAATAAAAAGGTTACACTTTTGTTTTATATTTCATACATATACATACACTAAGAAATTTGGGGATTTTTTTAATATTGAGTATAAAATGTTGAAGATTTGATAATCGTAAACTGAACATTTTACTGCTAAAAAAACTTTTACGGAGTGATGAATAATTTAATATTATTAATATGAAATGTTGAAGATTGTGAATCATAACAAATTATTCTTACTACTGAACATATGAAATAAAAAAGGTAATATTGTACTTTTTTTAGTTTAAATTACATACATACACACTAAAAACTCGGGGGAAAATTGAATATTGAGTATAAAATGCTGAACATTGTGATAATCGTAAATTGAATATTTATTATTGACCATTGGTGTTTAGGAAAATATTAATTAGTTGGGAAAAATAAAACCTAGAATAAATAAAATATAAAAAAGCAATAAAATACAGTAAATGAAAATAAATAACAGGATTAAAAAACAAAGAGGAAAAAAGGGAAAAAAACGTACAATATACTTGATACCTCAAAAAAATTTGATAAGAAGTGAATTTGCACTCAAAAAGTTGAGGATTGATGAATGAAACCTAAATATTTACCATTGAACTTTTACAAATATATGTATAAGTTGAATATTGCATACGAAACATTGAAAATTGTGATTCATAAATTGAATATTCATCACTGAAAAATAAAATTAAAATTGAATATTGAATATTGAATACAGGACGTTAAATATTTATACTCGCAAAGTTGAATTTTTGGTACTGAAAATTATAATTAAAAATGAATTGCATAAACGATACATACAAAACTCATAAAATTAAATAACAAATCTGCAATACGTAGTTGATCACACATACAAAACATAAAAATATAGATGATAATTTTATAAATAATAAATTYAAATTTCAATAAATATAAACAAATGTTCAAGTCTTAAACTGAATTGAAATTTGATAATTTTTTGAAAGAATGAAAATTGTAAATCATATACTGAATATTTGTTAGATGGTATTGGACTATAGGCCCATTAGGTTATTTAGGTTATTAGGGTTTTATCTAGGGTTAGGTTATGTTTTCTATATATATTGATGTAATTGTACTTGCATGGGAAACAGATGACAAGCAATACAATCAATAAAATGTAGATCTATTCTCTCTATATGGTTCTTGACATGGTATCAGAGTCTAATTCATTCTAATCCCTAAACCTCATAAACCCTAAAAACTATTTTTTTTTTCTACTGCTACTGTGGTTGGATCAATCGCATACTATTCTTCCATTCTACTATTATTCTATTGCTTCTATAATTCAATTGCTCCTATTTTCTATTATTCTACTGTTCATCATCCTTGATTTTTTTTTTCTCATTCTTCTACTGCTACTTTGTATAACTCGCCATGGATAACACTTGGAAGCTTGACCCTTCATCCCCTTTTTACCTTGGCGCCGATGATCGCTAGTAGGCCTCCTTCGTCTGATGTTATTGCCTCTCGTCGGCTTCTATCATACCACACGCTGCTGATGCAGCCCGTACCACTTCCCCTGCATGTGTCAACGCTYTCCTGCCCTCCCATGCTATTGTCTTRTCTGCTTATGTCGTGTCTCTTGCTGCTGCCCCTTCGCCAGTTRTGTCGTGCTGATCACTCTGCCGCCATGGACGACCCTTCTAATGCTCCATGGCTGTTCTTGCTGCATCGTTCCTTTGTTGTGAAATTCTACTATTGTTACTACTATTACTCTACTTCTACTACTACTACTACTACT
>SNQN01002144.1:0-14827 GCA_008642245.1 Bassia scoparia | reverse complement strand
TCTGGCCCTGATGTTCAAATTGTCAATACAAAATTACCGGTTGCTTTAAAACTATGTCGTTGGTGCATTAAAAGAAACGACATTATGAATGGGTGTTGGTTGTTTCTGTTTACAAAGAACACTGCCAATAGGGGTGACGGAATTGGCCTGGCCGATGTCAACAGGGAACACTAGTTCGGCGGTACTCGGACCTCACGGACAGCACAGATCCGAGGTCAGAATGAAAGAATGCATGCTACGTTTGGCTAGTGCGTCCGGACTGAGAGTCGGCCTCTCAGGTCGGAAAGCTAACGAGCGACGCTGAGCTAGAATAAATGAAGGCTCTCGTACGGGAATCTCGAAGCTCGAATAGAAAACAGTATAACGTATTGAAATTAATTATTCTAGAGTTTCAATATAGAGAAAAAAATATGTTAAATGCATTCATATTGCATTTACTCTTTAAGAAAAATAATTTATATCTAAAACCATACGTAGTGAAATAGGTAATCTTATTAAAATATTGATAAATTAACCAATAAGAAAAAGAAAACAAGTTACAAGTAAATTGAAAAAAAGAAAAGAAAGGCCACAAGTAAACGTAGGCGTTGAAGTAAAAGCATTAGTAACTTTACCACAGTTAGTAATACCTAACTGTAATCCGTTATATAATAAAATTGAGGTAGAACAGTTCTCTCACTTCCCACAAATTTCTCACTCCAACTAACCTAAAACCCTAAAACAGTCAGAGACAGCGCACGAGCAACATCGCACCTGCAGCGCGCAAGGAGTAGTATAAGGGTGGATTGTGAGTCGACACATCGGTCAGGAAAAGAGAGTAATGCGGACCAGGGGGGCAGACGACACGGCGGATTTGCAACAAGAGAGACTGGGTGACGGCGCTTGCGCGCATCGGACTAGGCGGAGCAAGTGACGCATAAGAGAGGAGGTGCGGTGGATTTAGTTAATTTCTGCATGTGTTCAATTCATGTATTCTGTTTCTAATCTGAAATTGTGATTTGTGAACTTTAAGTGTTACAACTTTCAATCTGAAAATGTTGATATTAGTTTGTTTTAATTGCCTATCATGGTTTAAATGATTTTAGCATGTAATATAGTTATTCGTGTAATGAGAACCTCCTACAAACGAGCCGAACTCGAGCCTAAATATGAGTCACTATCGAGCCAGAGCTCGGCTCGAACTCCGAGCCTTAGTATCTAAACGAACTCGAGCCGAGCCTAGGATTTACAGGGTCGTCGCACCATACAGAAGCCGACCGAGCGCTCACTAAATGACTTAACGAGCCCGAGTCGCGAGCCTTAGGGGGTTTCCTCACGTCTCAGGTTCTGGCGAAATCAGCCCTAGACCAATGGTTTGGCCATTGGACATGTGTGTGACACATTAGGTCCCATACGCAATCAAATTGCAGCGGCCTCCCTTTTTACACACGCTACCATGTATTAAGTACCCATATCTATACACCTTGTGTTTCCTTTTTCAGAAGTATGTATATCCAGCTTAAATAGCCAATTAAAGTTCATGTGCATCACAAGCTATAGATGACTCTTTATATCAAATATAGTGACCCTTTCATATCAATATAGATATCACTTTAAATCAAATATAGTGACTCAATTTCCACTCAAGTTACATCAATAATATGTGATAAATATAAAGGTCGACTATATTCGATAAAAAAGTTTACATTATTAACCAAAAGGAGTCATAACGATTATCCTGATTACCATAAACTTTGCTTCCTTTATTCTTTCTTTTTGCACTCTTATTTTAATTCCTTGTTCTTTATTCCTTATATTTTGTTATTGTTTCTTTGTAATCATATACTTTTTCTTACATCTACATTCTTTTCTCTCTATAATTAATGCCATTATAATCTTTCAAAAAAAAATTAATTCCCATCTATATATTACAATTACAATTGCCAACATTTCACTATGCAAGTATTAGTTTAATATTACAATCTCAACATTTGGCATAATCCTTATATTCAGGTTTTCTTTCCGTATTTTTTGCGCGTGATTTATGTTATTAATAAATTAACCAGAAGCGTATAATTTTTTATTTTCAATGTTAATAGTAAATATTCAATTTTATAATTACAAATTCAA
This sequence comes from Bassia scoparia, assembly GCA_008642245.1. Taxonomy (NCBI): domain Eukaryota; kingdom Viridiplantae; phylum Streptophyta; class Magnoliopsida; order Caryophyllales; family Amaranthaceae; genus Bassia; species Bassia scoparia. The sequence continues at coordinate 12,718 of SNQN01002144.1, read as the reverse complement.
CGTCGTATGTACATATGTCAAGAACCATTTATAGAGATATAATAATCTACCATTTAATTATTGTATTTGTTGTCATTTGTTTCCATACAATGTACAATTTTCATAACCTAACTCTAGATAAACCCTATAACCTAACCCTAGATAAAACCCTAATAACCTAAATAACCTAATGCCATTGGACCTATGGTTCAATACCCTCCAACACCCTCTCGTAATACGTACAGCAGTACACGAACGTTACGGATTGTGAGAAAAAGAGAAACAAAACCATCCTAATTAAGAGTAAGAGTAGTAGTAACAACTAGAGTAGTAGTAGTAGAGTAGTGTGCTAGAGTAGTAGTAAAAGAGTACGTAAGTAAGTAGTAGTAGTAGTAGTGTAGGAATAGTAGTGTAGTAGTTAGTGGATAGTGGGGTAGCGTAGTAGTATAGAGTGATAGTCAGTTAGTAGGTAATTTTGTATTGACAATTTGACATCATCCACTATTCCACTCTGCGCAACTGAAATAAGGATAGGCCTCCTCCATTATCATCTCTTCCAAATTCTCACTCGCTTCACTTCACTTCACTCAGTAAACACTACTGCTTTGACCAATCTTCTCAAACAATCAACAATGGCGTACCCATTATCCGCCTATCACTATCACCATGTCGCAACATCACCTTCTTCAATTATCACTTCACCAAAACCCAGAAAACTATCTTCTTCCCTCTTATCTCCTTCATCTCTTAGCTTATCTTCTAACCCCAATTCATCCCTTCAATTTCTCAACAACAAACTCTTCTTCAATTCACCTTCTTCTTCTTCTAACAGACGTCTTTCAGTTGTTGCCATGGCTCCCAAACCAGGTGGTAAATCCAAAAAGGGTAAGTAACTAAGTCTCAAAAAATTCAATCTTTTTGACACCCAATTTGTTGAATTTCAGCTTAATATCTTAAAAATTTGGAATTTGAAATTTTGGGTTTGTTGTTTTAATGTTGAATAGTGATTGGAGTGTGTAAGTCTCTAAAAATACAATCCGTTTTACGCCCATTTTGTTGAATTTCGGTTTAACATCATAAAAATTGGGAATTTGAAACTTGGGTTTTAATTTTTTGATGTTGAATAGTGATTGGAGTGATAAAGCTTGCGTTAGAGGCTGGAAAAGCGACACCTGCGCCACCAGTGGGGCCTGCTTTGGGTTCAAAGGGTGTGAATATTATGGCATTTTGCAAGGATTACAATGCTAGAACTGCTGATAAGCCTGGTTTTGTTATTCCTGTTGAAATCACTGTTTATGATGTCAGTATTTAAACCCCTTTTCTTACATGTCTTATTTAAACTCTAAATTCAGTTTATTGTTGAATTTGATTGAAATTCGGTTTATYTTATTGGCTAAAATGCTGAATTGCAGGATAAGAGTTTTACTTTCATTTTGAAGACTCCTCCTGCTTCTGTTCTTCTCCTTAAGGCTGCAGGTATATGATTTGTATATTAATTTACATTCTTACAATTTTACTATTTTACTAATGTAATTTTCAATGGCATGTTTTCTTAATTGGGTTATCCTCTGTTCCTAAACGAGTCTTTTATGGTTAATTTGTGCATATTAAAATGAAATTGATTGCCATGGTATCAAATCAAAATTAMTATGAAACAAATCTAGAATGATATAGGAAGGAATGGGAACTGGGAAGTATATAATTGGTTATTTGGTTGTTTGGCTTTTAGAATTAAGCTTTAATCTATAATGTATGCTCAGAGAGTTAAAGTTTAAAACATTGGATATCTGTTAAAGCCTTCGTTAGCTAGAAGCTACTAGTCATAACGAGTATGTGTTCTAGGAACTTCAAGGATGTATGCAACCGTGTCTCTTTGGTATTATATTTTGTTGTTGGAATGAACCACTAGAGTAATGCATATTACAATGGGGATGGGGGATTTGAGCCTATGAGTCTATGATCTATTGTACCCATGCCAAGTCTTAWTTACTAGGCCATTTTTCTTGTGAAAAATAATTGCTTACTTGCTTAGTATCCAAAGATCCAACTATGTCTTTGCTTTGGCTTCGGATTGTTAGATGTACGCTGTGTTTTTCTGGTAAMCTTTATATCTGCCTAAACAATAGCCCCTATAGCCCCAAGTGTCATAAAGAAGACTAAAGGCATAACAACGTTTATCCTAGTGAAATGGTATGTAGGTGAAACAACATTAGCCCCTTCACCAAGGAGGAACTATATCCCACAAACTATTGTTGGGATTGTTTTGCCCAACAATGATTAAAATATTATTAAATAGTACAACTAAAAATAAAAAGAAAAGGCAAATAGTACAACTTAAAATAAAAAGAAAAGGCAAAAGTGAGAAAAGTTGACGTGGGTCCCAATCGTCACCAAAAGTGAGGATGTGGGAAATCATCAGTTGAGGTGGGTCCCAATCGTCAGCAATAGCAGCAAAAGTGATGACGTGGGTCCCAACCGTCAGTAATAGCAGCAAAAGTGAGAAAAGCAGACAACATGAGTTGTCTATGAATTTAGAATGGTTATCTACTAGTTATTAAAAGTTGTCTATGGGAAAATTAAGGTTGTCTATATTTCATARTYTAGAGACTTCCTATGTAAAGACGATTATACCCCATGAGAGACCACACTGTCCCAACATTAGTGTCCGGTTTATCACGCCTCCTTCACCAAGTCTTACACTTCAGATAGAAGGAAATAGATGGAAAGAAGAAGAGAGAGGGAGAGAGAGAGAGAGAGAGAGAGGGGGGGGGGGGGGGGGGGGGGGGGGGGGGGGGGGGGGGGGGGGGAGACTGGGAACCAAGCTCCATCGTGTAATAAAGGGTTGGCAAAAAGAAGGGGAGGTATTCATTTTCCCTTTCAAGTTTCTACTTAAGAGAGTTTTGGAGGGAGAACCCAGCTCCATTTACCCATCCCTCAATTTGCTCTCTCCTTCCTCTTTGATCTCCCAGTGTCCCCCTTTTGGTTTGCTTTCCAAATTAAGTGTACTGACTCCACTCAAGCTTCTTTAACTTACCACYTGTATTGCGTAGCAATCAATTGCTACWGCTTGATTAATAKTTATTTTATTAATATTGCACAGTCAAGCTAAACATAAAATGAATGCTGCTTTTCTAACTCAAAGTGGTTCTTGGTGCCTCATGCCACACAAAGACAATCTAGATTGTCAACATTGATTTTATTTGTTTTGCTTGGAGCCTTGGACATACTCAGATGAAGAATCTTGTTCAATTTGTCTCAATGTGTAATGTCCAGATTTTTAGATATCAATGATGTCTAATTAATACACTTATTCACTTTGAAAGATATTTGGTAATAAATWGCCACACTAAGCAGGTTGGGGATTAGTCTGAAATTATGTATCTTGACATGATCTGATTCAAACCAGAATATTAATATGTTTGTAAAGTCGTGAAGATAATYTGAAGGGAATATAGCCACAGGGCATGTTATTCTAATTCATATGAAGGTCTCAAACCCTCACATGACTTGTGAAAAACTTCTTTTTACAGATTTACAGTGCGTAGTTTGACTAGTTTCTAATCATCCTGGAACCCTTGGCTTGTGTGCCCGTTTCTCGTAACAGGGTTATCTCAATTAATTTTGTGGCCCTGTGTCATCTAGGTAAAATAGGGCCCTGAATTACTAATTAAATTCAAAACATTATGATAATGATAGCCGTTATTTTTAGTTGATAACCTAAGTATCTTACATTGTACTGTAATTCTCATTTTAAAATTTCATTTTGTAATGAATACTCACGTAATCCACCTTGTATTTCATTACATGGATTAAATGATTAATTTATAATTATAAACATACGATATACTTAAAATATAAATATGGATGCACCGTCAAAATAAAATAAGGAGATAGTATAAAAATGGAATACACTATTGAAGAAAAAAAGGTTAACAAGAAGAGAGGTTCTAACAGGAATCGAACGTTGCACCTTGACTGTATTGGACTTGCATAATACTTTCTTGAATTCTTGCCACTCGGCCAAATCTTTCTATGATTATTAGCTGCAGCAACAAATAAGATTAACTACTGAATAAGAGGCCCCATTTGGCTTAAGACCCTGTGCTGTGGTGCCTGTCATAAGTCATAATATAACTGACATTTTCTATTCTCCTTCACTCTGTCTGTTTCTCTTGATTGTTCTTATTGGCTGGAAGGAAACTGGAGGTCATTATATCTTACAAGGGAAGGATGTGGTAATGGTTGTGTACTTGTGGTTGTCGGCTCTTTTAGTAACACTTGAATGGGTTAATGGTTTTCCTTWGCGTCACAAATGTTAGAAATAATCTGGCATTTCTTGTCATAGAAAAGGGTGGATGCTGMCCGTATTATGTTACCAATATAGTACAATTGTACAAGCTTATGTATTGGACTGCTGTGTGTTGTGTGGATGAAACAAAGCTGTGATTTGGCTTGTATCTTTTCTTAATATTGGATTATGGAAGACATCTATACATGCGTTAATTGTGGAGGATTGGGAAGCCCTCAACTCAGTTATTATAAGTGTTTTCTTTCTTTGTTTTTGGCTATTGGAAAACTGTGTTAGTTTCNTAAGACCCTGTGCTGTGGTGCCTGTCATAAGTCATAATATAACTGACATTTTCTATTCTCCTTCACTCTGTCTGTTTCTCTTGATTGTTCTTATTGGCTGGAAGGAAACTGGAGGTCATTATATCTTACAAGGGAAGGATGTGGTAATGGTTGTGTACTTGTGGTTGTCGGCTCTTTTAGTAACACTTGAATGGGTTAATGGTTTTCCTTWGCGTCACAAATGTTAGAAATAATCTGGCATTTCTTGTCATAGAAAAGGGTGGATGCTGMCCGTATTATGTTACCAATATAGTACAATTGTACAAGCTTATGTATTGGACTGCTGTGTGTTGTGTGGATGAAACAAAGCTGTGATTTGGCTTGTATCTTTTCTTAATATTGGATTATGGAAGACATCTATACATGCGTTAATTGTGGAGGATTGGGAAGCCCTCAACTCAGTTATTATAAGTGTTTTCTTTCTTTGTTTTTGGCTATTGGAAAACTGTGTTAGTTTCACTGGAATTCATCTGGTAAAATGCTGTTTAATCACGACAACTGTAAATGCAGGGGCGGAGAAGGGATCAAAGGACCCTTCAAGAGAAAAAGTGGGGAAYATCACAATTGAGCAAGTGCGACAAATRGCCAACGAAAAGTTACCAGACCTGAATTGCTCAACCATCGAGTCAGCAATGAGAATTATAGCAGGGACTGCCGCTAACATGGGAATTGATATTGATCCTCCCGTCCTTGAACCAAAGAAGAAGAAAGTCCTCCTCTAGAATCCTTTTTGTTTCCACAGCTTCACCCTTGTAGTCAATTGTTATTAGGTTGCTTAAATGTGTACTTAAAATGTCTTCCTTGTTTTGTGCTATTATTAAGAGAAGCTTCATACTAGTACTTAGTATTGTACTGTAGTCAAGATGATTCAGAAATCTCAAACTCATCCATTTGCAATTGCTTGTTGTTCTCTTACTCCCGTTGTAATTTCTTTCTCAAAAATACTATCATGATACAAAGCAGCAAAGTATATGGGAAATCCAGTTTCAATTGCAAGTTCATTATCTCTTTTGTTTCGAACGAATACTACAAGAGGGTCAACAATCTCATTCTCTGTTAGTAGTCCATTAGTAATGAACAAATCTGTATTATACTAAAGGAGGGGAGAAAAGATGTCCGTAAGTCCATTTGCAAAAATCATATGCAACTGACCCCTAAACATACCCTAAATCGTCCTCAATCACTCCAAAAAAAAGTTTAATCAATTAAAATTAAATTTTATCATACCAATCAGTTACTTATATTTATTAATTTATTCCACGAATCAATTGATGCAAGCTTATACTTCGTATTATATTACTTTCATACATTAATATTAATATTCATATCCGTACYTCGACACAAGATAATCAAAAGATCAAAATCATTRAGTTTTATATATTTATTCGAAATTCAATCCTAWAAAAGCARATTGTGAACATAATACAACTATATGATGAATATTTTTATGTACACAAATCTTCGGAATTGACTACAAGTAGTAATTTTTATAATGTATGCGATTACAAGGATTCAAGGGTGAAAGCAGTTGTCGTGTTGATTAAATTTCAAAGGAGTTGGTGGCAATCCATTAAAAAACCGAAGCTGGTCGTTTTAACGAGGAAGATTATGGGACCCACTACGGCATCATCATACATGACAAGTAGGAGTGCATGACACACAAACACATCGGATTTACGAAGGATTCAGGAAAGCGGGGAGTCGGGGACAACAAGACGAGCCTACGCGTTGTGCACAAACTTTGTGTGTTGCGTAGTTGTATTTCATACTTTCATTCATTCATGTCGTGTGCCATCTCATCTCAAATCGTTGACCCTCTTCCACCTCCAATCACAATTTGTCTTTAATTTCAAACATCAATAAACAATCTTGCTTATAATTAGGCTGTTCCTCATTTCAAAGCTCACGACTTTCTACTATTTAAAGCCCTCTTTTTCAGCGTAATATTCAGTAACTCGTACATCTCCTCCCATTCTCTTCTCTCATTGCTGATTTTCCAAAGCTTTTTTTCCCCTTCATCTCTTCTTCGCTGTTTGTTCTCTTGGTATGTCCATTTCTCTTTCTTTCGTGATTTTTCATTTGGGTTTTTGTTGTTTTAATATATTTGTAGCATGATACATTGTAGATTCATGATTCATCTTCTATTTGCTTTCATTTCATACATTGATTTGTCATGAACTTTTGTCTTGCTGCTGATTTTGTTTTTTCTGGGATTTTTTCGCTGGTTATTTGAATTCAATAATCATTCTGTTTAGTGCGAGGTTTCAACTGTGTTGTGGGGTTGATGTTCAACGATGTTGATGTTCTTTTCTTAACCCTWTACTCGCTGCTGTTTATTCCCTTAATTATTCTACGATTGTTCAAAGTTTTAGGTTTGAATGGGCTAATTTGAAAGTTGTATGCGATCGAAAGTTCAGATCTTTGGTAGATGAAACACTAATCACGCACAAAATCATGTATGGTATGAAGTAGTTTTGTCATTCCTAATTAATGGGTCACATTCGATTTTTTCTAAATTTTGATCTCCAACCATTGTGCATTGGTATAAACAAAGTAGATTGTATATGATATAGAGATGAATTAATCGAAATCATTTTCAAAATTTAAGCGTTTGTTTGATGAATTAATAGTCAAAGTTAGACAAAAAGTCGAATGAGACCAATTAGTCATGTGCTAATTTGCTGCCTTTGCCCTTTGTGTTCCCACCTAAAAAGCTTCAATGGAATCAATGATAATGTTTAATGTCTTAGGTTTGTGAACGAGATGAAGAAACCTTGATTGATGAGTAAGACTATTTTTCAAATAGCTAGATATTTAACTCTTCTAGATGTGAGAGGAGTATACACGTGTTATTTCATTTTCGTACAGGGTCCACAATCTCTCTATTAGAAAGTTAGATATATACGAAGTAGCGTTTTTCTTGATGATTCATTACAACAAAATTTAGTATTCAAAAGATTCATAGCTACAATGAGACGTATGACATAGTGGGTTTAGGATATTATTTGGATCAWTGAGTTTCTTTGGGAAATGGCWGACTTTTTTGTRGCTCAGACTGCATTATATTTYCACATTAACTTAAGGACAATGTTATTAAAGAAAATCATGATTAATGTGTTGTGAATTTATGATGATGTGCTTACACATATTATTAATGATTACAGAATCATGGATGAGGAAATGGATGCTATTATGAGGGCACAACATCGCCCAACTCCGAAGTTGAACCAGAGGATCATATCTTCTATGTCTAGGAGATCAGTTGCTGCCCATCCTTGGCATGATCTTGAGATTGGTAAAATTATAATAGCTTTCTTTTGTCTACTGATGTTTGTCGTTGAAGATGTTTATTGATTTTCAATGTTTTGTGTTAAAGGATCGAAGCACTCAAGTTTTTTAACACGTAGTAATCTTTTGCTTGCCAACTGCTCGTTTTCGGATTACAGTGTCTGCATATTTGCTGGTACTAACCAAAGTGAAAGCCTGAACACGATCTATTTTCTCATGGCGGTTGTGAATTCCTAAAAAGAACAAAGTCAAGTATGAGCTAACAAATGATGGTCTTATTAAGGTGATTCATATCATCATTCTTCTAATTATTGCAAAGTGCACTAAACTCATTAGTTTTTGATTCTCTTATGAAACATCTTTCAAGTGTCTGGTTACTAATTGCGATACTAAATATCACCCAGATATCTTTCTTTCATCAGTTGAAGAATATTGTACTCGTACTGTGGGTTTACCCTCAACAACTATGGTTCATTCCCAACATGTGAGATATGGCGTCCCATGGATGTGTTATTCTTAGGGAGCATAAGTTTTATTTAGACTGTAATGTCTAATCAATGATTGCTATTATTTTTTTTCCTTGGCCGCAAGTTTCGCTCTTATATATGTGAAATGGTTGTCAGGAAGAAAATATAAATATGCACAACTCAGCTCAGAATTCTTAGTAATTTTCTCATTCAAACCAGGTACCCCAGGTTGCTATCTGCCGAGCCGGATTGGTCTGATGCTAGATTATAGTATACTTGGATGTGCCAGTAACAAGCTGCACTATAAAGTTGTATATATTTCGAACATCTGCATTTATAAATGACAATGATTTTGTATGAATCTTTGACCAGGGGGAGAAAGATGATAGATCATGCAGTTTGCCTGATGATCTGAAGTCGCACTTACATGACATAGCCAAACTTCTCTCCTATCGCTGGCTGAATCAGACGTTTTTTCGAGATGTTATTTCATTTTGGATTATTCTTTTCTCTTTGTTGTTTGCAAATGGATGATTTATCAAGAACTAATGATGTCTGTCATAGGCTTTATAAGAGGAAGGAGACTTCTTTTCTTTAACCATATATTAGAAACAAAATGAGAACAAAGAGGTTGCTGTGACGATTTCTGTCATCCAAAAAGCTCACGACGCCATCTCGCATTCATAAGGCAAATCTTCTGCAATTTCATTCAGAATAGTTGATGTCAACTTTTGCGATTTGTTCTGGCATTTTGCCGTATAAGTTGATTAATCTCAGTTTATGCAAATATTCAAGATCTCTATGCAGATTTTTACAGACATTGAGGAGATGAAAGGCTGTTAATTATTTTATTAGTCATTTGAAGGCTTTTGGTTAGAAACTACACCGCATTTCTGATCAATGTGGAATCTGAGAGAAAATTAATCTGAACGATAAAATTTCTTTTGTCACTATGGGATTTTCTGCTGTCTATATTTGTATTTTAAGTAAGCTCAACAAGCTACGTAATTAAAATAGCTTTCTATCATTTGTTTGGATGATACTGTGTGTAATTGTAATCGTACGGCAGAATTTGCCTTTTTATTCAATTTTAACGAAAAAAAATCTGATGAGAGTTGTGATGCTGCATTGCTTCCTACAAGACTGACTAGCACTATAAGCAGCGGATGCGTGCCGGCGGTCATTTTAAAACATTTATATTAAACTAATTTATAATGAGAAAATAAAAATTATGCAAAAGAGAGTTATTATGATTTCAAATTTGATGTATTTTCTTTTTATTAATTATAGACAAAGAGTTAAATTCATATGGTTGTGGTTTTAATCAACTGGCTTACTACTATAACATACGAATAGTTATATTAATACAATTTAGCTATTTAATACAATTTTTTTTCAAAATAATTTTAAATATTAAGTGATTCATGGGAATAATTAGTCAGAATTAAAAGTAATTATAAATTTTTATTTGAATTTAATATCAACTAATTTATTAAACTTTTATTTCTTATTATGGAATACAATTAGTCAATGTAATTAAGTTTTTATTAATATATACCTTTTTATATTATTAATTAATACGACAGTTATAATTACAAAAATAAAGAGATTTCATATTTTTTAATAAGGGATTAAAACTTTACATCAATTAAGGGTACATTTAGTCTTTTAGAAGGAGGGCACCATTGTCTCCGCTTGCCCGTGTGATATAATAGAGATTTTATGTGCTGTCCTCCTACAAGACTTAACTTTAAGGGAGACTTTACTGGCTAGTTGTGGATTGATAAACTTGTATAGTTGTATTGTTGCACCAGTAGCACTAGTAAACATGAGTTAATGGCTGTGCCTGCAGAGGCTCTACAGATCTCGACGTAGAGCTGTTGATCACTRGAGCCCTTGAGGATGGTATCGAATTCCACCATTAAAAATCCTTAAATTWGCGCAGTTCATAAGATACATGCCTAGGAAAGCGGCAGACTACATTAGCATCTCTTGTTCGCCTTCTCCAACTCATTTTGCATGCAACAGGTTCAAAACCTGTGCTGTTGCGAACGAGCAGAAGAAACTGTTGAATTGTTGCATGAAGTAAAGTTAAATCTAACATAGTTGACAACTATGTTGAACATTGTAACCTTCCTTTGCTTCCTCACTAATGTGCAATTTCGCAAACAAACATTAGGTCCAACCAAATTGTCTTGAATTTTGATACTAACAGTGGCAATGGACACAACCGTGTGCATGGAAACTATGAGAGTGYGAGATATCTCAAGTGGTTAAATTCCCTCTCGGTTTTAGTAGATCCCGAGATCGATTCTCTTTCCCGCCCTTATAGCTTCCTTAGCACCAAAAAAAAAAAAAAATGCATGGAAACTATAAAAGCTTAGGCATCGAGTTCTACTAATTGGAAAGGGTGACGGCAAAAGATGAAGCCACCCCATCCGCCATCCCTACAAATTTATCTGAAGTCTAATCTACTCTTCTTGACCACCATGATATTTTCCTCACCTTTGCATGAGTATTTAGATTGAAGTCAATATTGAAATTCAATTGATGATTTGTTTTGTTACTGACTGTCATGATACTTTATCCGTTTCTTTTTACTCGCATCACTTTGACTTTTATGCTTGTCGYCGTAACTTTGACCATGAATATCTCTAACTAGTTACATTAAAGGAAACTAACTACTCTTCAAGAAGTTGAGAATGTGAAGGGCATCACTGAGGAGAAAAAGGCCAAATTAAACACTGGATCGATAGAGTAACAATCGATAGACCAAAGGTAATTCTCATCATGTTTTTTCATATGCAAGTTTTCAACGATGGGGGCTCCAAGAGGAAGATAAAGTCGACACCTTCCGATTTCAATCAGCATACCAACCAGCAGCATCTGAACTATAAGCGGAGAAGCAATGTACATGAATACATTTAGTATACTATAAAGATAATACTAGTAAGGTTCTATGGACATGTGTCAGTGCTCATTCAGTCATTGGCTACTGTTTTGCAAGTGCTTCGGGGTTCTTATTTCTACTCTTTTATTGTTCAGATGAAGATTGTGTATATTGGTTCGAATTAGTTGCTAAGTGAGGTAATCTAAAACACGCACACCAATATGATCAACGAAATGATAACATAGATTTAATTTTATAAGCTTTTTCGATCACAAGTAGTATACTTGTACCAGAAGTCAGAAATATGAATCAAAACAGTAGCATTTCATGTAATAGTGCATATGTTTTGTTCGACAAATCAAATAAACTAAAACATGGTAAAAAAAAAACAAATATGAAGCTCAACATCATAGTTATATTGTATAGCTAGAAAAGAGATGATAACGAGCAATCATAAAAATTTGCAGTAAAATATTGTTGGAAAATAAAATAAAATATAACACAAGAATGGGTTTTACCAGATGAGATTAGACGTATTATAGGTGATGGAATTCATATTACTGAATGAGCTGAATGCAAATCTTGATGATCAAATTGGTGATGAGACATTTTTAAGCAATTACTGAAATTTGTATTTCTTTTTTCTGGGTTGTTTTCGTGATTTAGAGTGAATTGAATGAAATTGATGGATCAAAAAATGATGACTTTTGAGCAATTACTAAAATTGCGCACTTTCTATTTTCTTTGGGTTGTTGAGAATTTCGAGAGTTAGTGAATAGAGAGATGAAGGTTAAGGAAGACAGAATAAAATGGAAGAAATGAAAGGGATTTTCGGGGAATGGGCGAAAAAAAAGCAGAAGAAGAAAAAGAAAATAAAAAGTAGACGGCAATGCTGGTCAACGTCGAGACCGGCGTGGTTAACAAACAATTTTGCTAGATAAAGTGGTTTTAGACAATAGCTTACAAAAGTGATTTTGTGACAATACACGTTAAAAAGGTGGTTTACGACAAAATGACCTAACAATGTTGATCATCAAAGATTGGTTTTTCAGACATGACACTACGGTTTGACGGCACGGGGGATTCCTGGGCACTATGCAGTAATATCTCCATTTCATACGAGGAGATGTGTTTGAAATTGAAAACATAAGAAGATTATTCTCACAGGCATTAATTTATTTTTGTAGTGTCATCTAGGAAAATAGGTGTGGGTATGTTGGTATGCTGCCATGCTTCCAATCATAAATTTTACTCGAAATTCAACGCGAGTAATGGATTCAGAAAGAGGAACAATAGGATCATGCTATTTAGGAGTCATACATTAGAAATCCCAGAAGTTGTTTTCAAACATCCCATGTATTAAGAGGCGAGCAGAAAGCTCATTTGCTGACACTTAAGCTAGGAGACTGGCTATTTTCTCTCATCAGGTCGAATTTATTTGTGGTTTTCGATTATTTTAATTCCT